>JAGFPH010001135.1:157583-193323 GCA_018207615.1 Philaenus spumarius
TAATTTTCCTTTTCTTTCTCTTTCCATTCCTCCTTTCATTTCTTTTAATTACTGTCTTTCTCCTTCCTATTCATTTCCATTTCTCTTTTACTTTATCATTCACTTTTTCTGACTCCTTTTCTTTCTCATTAACTTATCCTTTGGGTGTTTTTTCTGCGACAGTTATGGGTAGTTTCGGGCGCTCGGGTGGGTTTTGAGGCATGTTCTTGAATGGGTGTGTGTTTGAGAGTGTAAGTGTGTTTATGTATATGTTTATATATTGCAGTGTAGCATAATTTACTGTTAGTTTTATTTTACTTAGGAGATAGGCTAAATTTGTATATTTTTAGTTCTCAGTTTTTGTACATTATGATTTAGAAGTAGGCCTAACTATTATTTTTGTTTGTAATGCAAATTTTCGTAGGAAATATGAGCTATTGCAGAAACTTCTATAGTAAGACCTAATTCAATGAGTACCAATAATGGACCATAGAACACGTTTTGGAAAGTAATTGAAAGTTGTATATATATGTTCGCGCTCTAACGACCGCATCTTACGTCCGATTTGATTCAAGTTGGGTAGGTACTCACGTTGTTTTGGATCGGACGGGTTTGTTAGCCAAAATCCAACCCCATGGTTCAGCTTTTGACACTAGGCCGGGATGCAACTCATATTTGTACGACGCGATCGAAGCGATGGGGTTCATAATCCGAAGCCGCAAGATCGAGGTGCAAACTCGCAAAGCGCAGTCCATAAACCTAGGCCGGAGATTGAGATGCAAAAAAATTCTACTAAGATATTTAACTCCTGCGAGAGTAGACCGATTTCCCAAATCGTTGGAAACCATAAAACATATAAACGTTTAAAAATTCGCTCGGCTGTTCAGTTGCTTGATAAAATTATTGTATTGATTACACTAAATGTAAAAATATTGCCGGATAAATTGGGAGTATTTTTCAATACACAATGCATTGAGTGCTTCGCACGCTAACCCCCGTATTGGGAGTATTTTCAATACTCATTAAATTGCGTGCTTCGAACGATAACCCCCGTATTGGGAGTATTTTCAATACTCATTACATTGCGTGCTTCGCACGCCAACCCCCATATTGGGAGTATTTTCAATACTCATTACATTGCGTGCTTCGAACGCCAACCTCCGTATTGGGAGTATGTTCAATACTCATTACATTGCGTGCTTCGTATGTCAACCCCCGTATCGGGAGTATTTTCAATACACAGAGCATTAAACAAGTTTTGAAAACAGTGACAGAAATACTGAAATATAGGGACCAATATAGTCCCACAACTATAGGCTACAGCTTAGATAAAGTATTTAGTCGGTCAGAACCTTCTCCTTACATCCTTCTATTCAACAGTTTTTTGTTTGGCAAGCGGCCAGATCTAAACTTACACGTACTTATCCTCACCGGTGTCGAAACTATTAACTGTTTTATTACAGACCCAAGACTTTGGAATGCAGAGGAAACCGGCAAAATATTTCCAAAAATTTATAATTACATCAACCGACTTAAAGTAAAAAATTATTTTAAAAGTGTTTTTTTTTTTTTTTTTGGGGGGGGGGTGCACGTGAAGTTCTGACCAACTATGAAACTATACCATATCAGACTTTTTTGTCACTTTTTGTTTTTGAGATCATGCAAGATTTCGTTAAGAAACCCAGGAAGTTAGATTTTGTCCTGTAATCTAGCTGCTATACTCAAAACTCTCAATCATATGCTGCGGTCTTGAAATCATGGACGTATTCTCCAATTTTAAATTGAACACATTAGTTAAAGTTTATGATTAGTTTAAATTATTTGCTATATGTTCTGAAATTGTTAAATATTTGATTGCTTTAAAATTGTTATAAGATTTAGTATTTTTATTAATTAGGGGCCTATTCCATTTAAATTATGAATATTATATTTGTATTAATTAATTATTGTATAACTTTATTTTTAATTTAAATTTTATTGCTGTTTCCCCCCTTTAATAGTTATTATTTCTTATCTTTGTGAAAATGGTATTGTGTGTGGGTATTTTAATGTTAATTTATATTGGGCGTAACCTATGCATATGTATGTATTTTTTGCTGTAATAAAAAATTTGCTGTAATCAATATTATTAATTTTTGTCAATAAACACGTTTATTCATTTAATCATTGTCTTCTTTAAAATATAATATACCCTTTATTTAACATTTTAGGATTATTAGTAATTAACTTAAACTTTATTAAACTCACTACATTTACCCTATATAAAGGCATTTAGTTGGGTTTTTTTTTAAGTTTTCTCAAAAAAATTTAAGAAATATATAACTTTATAAAGACTGGTTTTGTTACAAATATTTAACTATCATACTCCTTTCCTTTACTTACAAACTTATTTTATACAAGATTTTGCTACTCTATAGCCTAAACAACAAACTGTTCAGTAAAAATTGTATCGTAAAAAGTAGCTCAAGTAGGCTGTAAAAATGTTGATATGACAGGTAATTTTGTTCTAATTTTTCCGAGCTCCCCTTTTACAAGGGGTATATTTAGTGTACAAGTAGAAACAATTATGTATTTAGAATTATTTTAGTATTTTTCATGTCTGTGTATCATGTTAGTATTATTTTAAATTATGTATGTTTATTATTATCTATGAAATCTTGTGGAGCAAAATAAACTATGTTTCATTATAATTAGATTAAAGTGTTATTTTAAGTCGTGTAAAACTAACATGCATAATTGTGACTGAACCGCTAATGTTAAAAGACCACGAACCAAGAAAAGAAAAAAATTGTGGAGAAAAACAACAAAACTGTTTGGATGAAAGTGGGAAAAATGTTTTTGTAGGTTGTTTATACCACTTCTCTGTTGAGATCTTACCATCTAACTTGTAATACTTTTGAGAATGTCAAGTAACACAAAAGTAGTTAATTTATCAGGGTGTTTTAGGGCAAGACTAGCATAGTGTGGACAGCGTGGTGTCTTTCTAATCAGAATATTCCGGGTTCGAATCTCGGCTAGAGACCAGGTATATTCATATCTGGATTTAGAGGGAAGGAGGGCGGAAGCAAAACAAACGGTGGTTGGCTCGCTTCCAAACTGATGGGATATGACCTGGACTCCGGCTTGGGAATCCACCTTGATATGACCACCTTCGGTACCTGGATAGTTTCTTTGGAGTTTCTCCGTGATTTATGATTCAATTATTAAAATCGATATTTCGTTGTATTTATCTTAAAATACTCTAAAAATATGATAACTTGAAATTTTGTGTAAGATTTTTAAATATTTAATATTGAAAATTCTCAACTGCCGCCGTTTTTAAACGGATTGTTGCAGGAAAACTAACTTTGTATTTAAAAATGTCAGTTTCATGACTACATCTTACAACATTTCTGTGATATTAAAGTACTTGTAAAATCGCATACAGAAAACAGATCAAGATATGACACAGGTTATACATTGTATGATTTGCTTGTTTTAGGTGACAAATAACACCCTAAAGTTTCGGACAGTCGAAGCTGGACATCCTCTATATTTTTTGCAGTATGTAATAAAGCGGAAATTACAAAAATAGCGACTAATTCCATTTACAAATTTATCAATTTAACTGAATTTGTATGTTTTATAATTGTATAGTGAAAAAGAAATGTACCTGTCTTTGAAAAGTCTACCCAATGATTAAAAATAATTAATAATTTGTATTACTCAAAAACATTTCAGTTTTCCCAGCAAACAAACATCGTAAACTACAAAAACTTTAAATCTTACTACACTTAAAAGTCCCTTAACACGTTCACTGCTACGCAAATTTCATATTTCCTACGCTAGCAGCTGACCTTCTATTTTTTATATTTAAGGCCTAAATGAGTAGAAATTACTTATTTTTTTATTTTTGAACCTTTCTACGTAATAATCACTAATATTTTAAAGCGGACGCACATGTGCATCCATAACACATAGGCCTAAAATTGGCGTGCGAAGCACGCAATGCTCTGTGTATTGAAAATACTCCTAATTCGGGGGTTGGCGTGCGAAGCACGCAATGCACTGTATACTGAAATACTTCCAATATGTGGGTTGGCGTGCGAAGCACGCATTGCATTGTGTATTGAAAATACTCAAAATACGGGGGTTGGCGTGCAATGCACTGTGCGTCGGCCGCTTCTCATAGTGTTCATTGTCAAGCTCACTTGTGCGTCCTTAGCACAGTGAACGCGTTAAAGAAGTCGAACGGGTAAACTTTGAGGTTACCCGAGCCGACCGTTTCAACAAATAAAATGGCGTAAGCCCAGCGTTTGTTTTCATTATTTTTTTCCCCGTTTAATCCAAGTTAGAATTATTTCCAATACCGAAGTTCCCTCCCCCGCGTGCAAAAAATCAGCATAATAAATGATTAAAGGGGGGCCGGGGGGTGTAGTCCACCTTAGGAGGGGGGTCGGGGGCATGCATATATGATATAGCTTTATGCGGTGAATATAGACCGGGGGCGAGAGGAGGGTGTACGAGTGCGAGCGAGATGGACGGATACATCGATCGTCGCGTTAAACAAAGATAGAACTACATCCAGGCAGGAGAATAAAAATGACGTTCGCCGATTGGTCCGTACAACAGATGACGTATGGAACGGAAAAAAAATGACCAATGAAGTTTTATTTTTTTTTTTCGCAACTAATATATATGACACAGATCCTGTTCGGAAAGAACCTGCGCTGGTAGAAAAAAACTAATCAATAGGCCTAAATACGAAACGTTTGTTTGCTTTTCAATTTGGTGCAAATCCGGATCGCGGGACCGAATTTCTGCATCGATACGAATCTTTGTGTTATTATTTCTAGTCCGCTTTGGAACTCCGGTTGATTTGTCCCGATAAATGACGTTTGTCATTGGACGTTCTTTTTGTCAAAGTTAATACAGAAATTAATAATGCCCGTTTTTAAATGTTTCAGCGTATGCTACGTGTGGTGGTTTGATATTGCAGATGTCCCTTCATAGGCTATAATAGAAAGGAGGACATCACATGTCGGTTCACAATGTCAACTATTGACTGGCTCAAGCTTACGTGAGTTTAGCGAATTTCCAAAACTAAGTTTATAATTATGTTTTAGGGTTTAAACCAAATATTTTGGTATTTGGTCTACTGAGGAAGACGGTGAATAGCTGCCTACGTGCACAGAATATATTAGTACTAGAATTTGTTTGCACCTAAGCCTACAGTCCCAGATCACTAGCTGATTCGTTCCGCTCGCAGAACTCGACCTTTCATGGTCTCAGATATTTCACGCTTTTACGATTTTGGAGGAACCAGACGAATTATAAAAAAACAAAATGTGCAGCACAACTTCTTTTAAGATAAAACACCAAAACAATTCATTCTAATACAAAAAATGGTTACCTATAATTAGAACCAAAAAACGAATAACTCGATCTCGCAGCTGAACCGCTGACATGAGTTTAGCGAGTTTCCAAAATTAAGTTTATATTTTTTAGGGTTTTAAACAACTATTTGGGAAATTTGCGCTGAATAGCCACCTTCGTGTAGAATTTGTTTGCATCTTAGCTTCACGTGTTGCCTCGAATCAGAATCTGGGCCCCCACAGTAAAATCCCTCGTGGTTTTGAACCGGGTACTTCTATTGTATTTTTCGTTTTGATCGATTTTAGGGGAACCAGACAGGCTATAAGGTCGTGTAAAAAATAAAATTTTCTAAAATCACATAATATAATTGTTTTTGGATAAAACCCAAAAAAGCTTCATACTTGCATAGAAAATGTTTACTTCCAGTAGAAAAATGTGATTCCGGCTGATAATTTTTTTTTGCTAATGAACTTGTCTTAGCGACTTATAATACCAACGTGTGTACCAAATTTGGACCGAATTGGACGTATAATGCGGCCGTTAGAGTGCGAATACATATGTAATATATAAAGAGTGTTCATATAAAGTCCCTTTGACACCCTCATTACTTTTGTTACTGAAAATAAGTTTACAAAACTTTGTTTATAACTTGTGTTGCATAATAGCACACATTTTTGACATATCTGACCCTCTATGTTTTGGGGGGCTTAGGGGAGGTTAGAAATTTCAAATATAAAGGTATTTCATGTAATACACCAATGAACAGTTTATTAAAAGAGAAACACAATGGCGCAATCTAGAGCTTAATATCTTTCTTAGTTTCAAATTAACGGGCAATCAAAGTTCTGGAAAATAACATACAACCTACTTATTCCTAATATCGACAAATTAATAACCTGTTTTGATACTGTGATAAGAATATCATATTTCAGAACTTTGATTGCCCCTTACTTTGAAAGGAAGCAAGATATTAAGCTCTAGTTTCTTCCATTGTGTTTCTCTGTTAATAAGGTTTGCAATGGTGTATTACATGACCTACATTTATATTTTAAATTTTTAAACCCCCTAAACCCTCAAGCCCCCTACAATCATAAAGGATCAGATGTGTCAAAACAAGATCTGTTATGTAACACAAGATATATACAAAGTTTTGTTAACTTATTGTCAATAACAAAAAGAATAAAGATGGTTAAAGGGACTTTATGAACACTCTGTATAAAGTTTTAATGACACCCGAATCGTGATCATTGTCTACGCCTAAGGCGTCAACATAAGGGCCTCTGCAATAGCTCATCTTTCCTATAACAATTCGCTAATAATGTTCATTTTAAAAGATTGAATGTTGTGACGAATGTTGATTTAATATTGTAGATGTCCCTTTAGGCTATATTCAAAGAGAAAGCAGGATATCACATGTCGGTCGCAATGTAAATAATTCGACCACGCAGCTGAACCGCTGACGTGAGTTGAGCAAATTTTCAAAATTAAGTTTATAGGCCTATGTTATAGGGTTTCAACCAACAATTTGGGAAAGAGGTCTATTCACGACGGTGCTGAATAGCTGCATTTTTGGTTCGCATGCTATTCCGCATATTGGGAGTATCTTCAATACACAAAGCATTGCGTGTTTCGCACGCCAACCCCCGTATTGGGAGTATCTTCAATACACAATGCATTGCGTGCTTAGCACGCCAACGCCACGGTAGAATCCACCACATGACTTTGAACCGGGTACTTTTATGGTATTTTACGTTTTGATCGATTTTGGGGGAACCAAGCGAGCTATAAGGTCGCGTAAAAAAACAAAATGTGCATAATAGCATCCTACATTTATATTTGTAGAAAAAACTTTTTTTTAATTCATTCTCGAAGGAAAAATCTCAAAAAATAGTTACTTCCGGCCAAAAAACGTGCTTCTGTTTGTTGGATTTTTTGGCTTACGAACTCGACGGAGCAACGTAGACAACCAACATGTGTACCAAATTTGAACCAAATTGGACTTAAAATGCGGCCGCTAGAGTGCGAACACTTATATTCATATATATATACATATATATATATATATATGATTTTTAATGACACCCCAAAACGTGTTCTGGGGGCCATGATCGGTGCTCATTTGCAACTCCCGACCTTGGGTCTTACCATAATGGCCACTGCAATAGCTCATTTTTCCTATGGAAATTAGCTAAAAATATCAAAGATGTTGACCGTTTGAAAGAAACAGATTGCTTGAAATACAGTAAATCGACTTAATAACACTTAATCGACTTAATGAAGTTTATTTTAAAAACTAGCTGGTACCTCTGCGGCTTCGCTCACAATGTGATCAGAAAAATAAAAGGACTATCGGGTACATATTGTGCTTTAACATTACTCAGTTTTAAAAAAACGATTTTAGGTCCGAGTTCCATGGCTAAGTGAGTTTTGCCCAAATCGATCTATGTATCCCTTTTGGGCCTACGTAAATTATTAGCTGTGCACCAATAAATGCTAAAAATACCGCTTTCCTAAAGTTTGTTACTCATAACTCCCGAACGAACATAAAAATTACAAATCAGGTTTTGAGGTGTATTTAACATTTATGAGTAGGTACATTATTGCATACTGTTTTGATATATATTTAACGGTTAAACCAGCGTATGCAGTAAATTAAAACACAGACGATCTTGAAAAAGTGTTAATGTTTTAATCTAAATCACTTATTTGATTAATATGTATAATGTTCGCGTATCACGTCCATCATCAAAACACATAATTTGGCCATATTAAGTAGGAAACTTAAATAATTTCGAGATAAAATGAGGGCTAGATTATTCTCTGAAAAGTCCTCTACATGCAAATGAGAGTTTTGTCAAAATTGGTTCTGCCATTCCGGACAGCATTAGCCCGGACAAACAGACAGACAGACATAAGAAATTTCAAAATACATGTTTAGGTTTTGGTAAAGTATCACACAGCCGACAGTATGTTTAACGAATTTCCAAAATTTAATTTATATATTTCAGGGTTTCAACCGACAATTTGGGAAATTGGTCTACTCACTAGAGCGTCGTGTCTACGAAATATGTTAGTAGAATTTGTTTGCACCTAGGCGGCAGCCACGGCTCACGAGCTGCTTCAATCCAAAAGTTTCCACGTTGATCTTGCGGCCTCGGCTTATGGACTGCTTCGCTTCGCTCGCCTCGTAGCAGAAGCTGCCACACGGTAAAACCCTCTTCGGGGATTTGAACCAAGGCCTTTCATGGTATTTTACGTTTTGATCTAATTTAAAGGAACCGGAAGGGCTGTACTGTAAGATCGTGTAAAAAAAAAAAAAAATTTGCAGAATAATTTTAACAATATTGTTCAAAAATTAAGTTTTTTTTAAATACGACTACGGAAATCAAAACAAACTCAAATTATGTTTTAAATTGTGTTAATTGCCGCCTTGTTGTCCTTTGTCATCTTTTATTCTCTGTATGTGTCTCTGTCTGTCTCTGTTTTTCTTATTCTGTTGTTATTTCAGTGTTTAAGATTTCTTGACATCTCAGATCTGGTATTATAGTTATGGTTTCCTCATTAATCTTAACTCTAGTTGTATTTTTCGGTTAGACGTCTAATATTTAAAGTGTTCCACGTTTATGTTTTATATTTCTAGTTTATGTGGGGCTACGTGCAAGTTTTCGTTTTTCGTTTTATAACGAGGGTTGGTGATACGCTCGAAATGCCATGTATTATTTTCTTTACTAGGTTAAAAACATTCCTAAGTTGGCTGTTACAGATGGATTGGTAAAAATTCCTAGGGCAAAATGAATCTCCGGAAATAGAGTTACAACAGAAACCCAAAAAACCCAAAAAGTGCCTTATAAATGTATCGATGAGGTAATAAATGTATTTCATAATTTGTTTATTCAAATGACAAATATTTCTTTCATTTAAAACAAACTACACGAAAATCAGTCTTTGGAGCAACAGAAAAAATTTTAAAAAAACAGTTTGTTATTAAGGAATTAACTTCTTTTTAATTCCTCACATTTTTTGTAAAGTTTGCGATTTCAGAGATATTTCACATTAAATATCTTAAATAGCTGACATTTTTAAATTAGACAAAAGAACGTTCTGGTTCTTTGTTCTCGACGTAGCGGCCTCACATAAGAAACTGCCCAAACGGTAAAATCCCCCACGTAGAACAGGGTACTCATTTGGTATTTTACGTTTAATCGATTTTGGGGGAACCAGACGGGCTAAAAGGTCGTGTAAAAACAAAATGTCCAGCATAACCTAAAATATTTGTTTTTTATACATAAAACCCCAAACAAATTTAATTCTAGTAAGAAAATCTCAAAAAAAAACTTTACTTCCAGTAAAAAAAACTTGCTTCCTGTTGTTGCATTTGTTTTTCTAACGACCTCGTCCGAGCTACTTAGAAAACCAACGTGTGTACCAAATTTAGACCAAATCTGACGTAAAATGCGTCCACACAAAAATACATACACGCATAAATATATCTATACTAGTATTATAAAAAGGTCAAATTCGTTTGTTTGTATGTAGGGGGTAATCTCTGAAACTACTGAAACTATTGAAAAAATAGTTTTACTATCAAAACGCTACACTATTCCTGAGTAACATGGGATGTAATTCATTTTATAAAAGCATAATTTATTTCAATATTTGTAAATTTAGTCGGATAAAATCTTAGGTTAAGCCTGATGAACCAATACATGTATTTACATTTATTACCATAGCAACCGATTCAATAAAATAACAGATAAAACAGCTGTTTGCTCTAATATTTCCATCATCAGCTGAATTAAAAATTAGAAATAATTATTTGTATTTCTAAAATTTAGGTCAGGTTTTTATTAAAGTGTAGACCTGAGCCTTGCTGTTTTTTAACCTTTATTATAACTGTTGTTATAAAATATACAAAGTAATTTGAACATTTTACAATATTTACCATCTTAGCTTTGGGGTTATTATTAATCCTACACCTTTATTATAAAGAAAATATAACATGACTAGCTGACCCGTACGGCGTTGCCCGTGGTTGTTGGTATTTTCAGTCTTTTTCAAGTAATTGTAATTCTTTTTAAGTGTTCGTTGAATACCTGTGCGTATCCTACTGTGGTCATGAAAAAAAGTCTACGCTATTTAGGAAAGCACTGAAAATTGTATTCCTGTAAACTACTATCTAACATGAAAAAGCTTTAAATATATCGTTTTAATTTATTGTTTTTACTAAGTTTGACTTTCACTTAATTTCATTGACAATGTTGCGAGCACATACGGCCTTAGAGGAAACTACGTACCAAATTTCATTCCAATTCGTTCTTATAGGGATTTTTAGTAACTTTGACCCCCCTCCCCAAACCACCCTAAAATTTCGAATTTCTTTTAACCCTTTCTTAGCGAGGGTTTAAATTAGCTGGGGGTCGTAGAAAAGATATTTGAATCACTTTGTAACATCCGCGTTAATTTAGGATGTAACAAACTGGTTCAAAAAGAGTTTGTAATTTTAAATGTATAGGCCTAATTAGCATAATATATATATTGCTTAGTATTTAAATATACAATATTATACAGTATATATCAAAATAAAGGTACGAATGTGATATTTTAATGGCATTTAGTTTAATTCAGATGGTTTGTTTAGTTTTCAATAAAATATGTTTAAACTCGTGTATGTTTATGGTTATGCATGGTGTCAAATAATTTGTTTGTTATTATTATTGATAGCGAAAATATGTTTTGAAAAGTATTAAAAACTTCATAGTTATATTATATTTTATATAAACAATATTTTAAGCAGCATATCTCTAAGTAGGCCTATATAGATATTTAATAACCAATGTTTGAGTTGAATTATAATTCTGTAAGCATTTTTATTTGTGTTTGTTTATAGTTTTTCAATCTAACCTTAAAAAGCTGTTGGTTTTGAAGAGTATCAAAGTGATTATAAATTTTCTAAGTAATGTTGCTATGGTAATACATGTAAACAAACATAAGCTTTTTATACGAACAGCTGTTTTTGTGAGCTATGGTTTTCATACAATAAATGCTGTTCAGTTTCTTCCAAATTTGAGACTTTTTCAGGAAACTTTTCAAACTTTTCTTTACGTATAAACCTTCTATGAACTACTACAAACATTTTAAGACCAAAAATAGCCAAATCGGTCCAGCCGTTTTCGAGTTTTAGCGAGACTAACGAACAGCAATTCATTTTTATATATATAGATAGATTATTAAAGGTTTATAGAAGGTTCCAACAGGGTTGGCTTGCAGAGCACGCAGTGGTCTCTGCTAGTATGAAACCATTTGATGTGGACATTTAATATTATTTACCATCTTAGTTTTGGGGTTATTATTAATCCTACACCTGTATAATAAAGAAATAATAACATAATTATGTCTATAGAAGGTTCAGGGTTTGTCGTATGGAGCAAGCAGAGGTTTCGCCTAGTATATACATAAAATTGTTAATGATAAACCCAAAACGTATTCTGCGGACAATGATCGGTGCTCTTTGACCACTCCCAACCTAAGGTCTCACCATAAGGGTCACTGCAAATAGTTCATATTTCCGAAGAAGTAGTAACCAAATATTCCTTAATTCACATCAAAAGTGCAAATCTTTGGAAAAATACTAAAACCACAATGCAAGTTTGCTTTTTGTCATCCGGTGGTACATGCACTAATACCTGCCCAGTATATAGCTTAAATTATACACTGGAAGTCTTAGGCATCTCAAAATACAAAAGACAGTGGCTGCGAACAGTGCAAGGAACCACAACAGCCAGTATTAAAAACTACCTGTTCCGACTTGTACTATCTACGGATCGCATTCGTTGAAACGAACTGCAGAATCAGCTGTTTAATGAACTCCATTACCGCCTTATCAGCCCCGCCACCCAATGTTGGTACAACTGTAATAAAAGTACGTAAACACAACGGGGACGGGGACGGGATACTGTGTGTTTTACGAACGACTAAGATAATCCTAGATTTATGCGTGGAGAGTACAATCCCAAACTAATTACTGTATTTATTTACACCCTTCCCTTACAAGTGTAATTGTATTTGCCTGCAGTCGCGAGGAAATACGCTAAATTGTTTTTGAAAAAAGTTCGTTTACAACCGTTGAAAATTGAGGCCCCGGCTAGTCAGTAGTGTCAAAGTTGGTCTGGATACGTTGCTAAGTACAGACTGTCAAAATATTCCAAATATGGGAGTTGGCGTGCGAAGCACGCAATGCTATGTGCATTGAAATGTATCCCAATACGGGGGTTGTGCATTGTGTATTAAAAATACTCCTATACAATGGTTGGCGTGCGAAGCACGCAATGCTCTGTGCATTGAAAATTCTCCCAATGTACTTGAAAGTGTAATTGTATTTGCCTGCAGTCGCAAGGAAATAGGCCTACGCTAAATTGTTTTTAAAAAAAGTTTTTTTACAACCAAGGCCGTAGCCGGGGGGGGGGGGGTAAAAACACCCCCCGAAATCCTGAAATATAGTAGTAAAAATTAATACTAGGTTTAAAAAGTGCGAATTAAATTACAAAATAGACAACACAACAGAGGATCCAGCAACATATTTTACATCATTAATATTGCATGAATACTGATATTTAGATTTGCTTGATTAAACCACAACGTACAATACACATGGATGCAGTAGGTATCAGCCTTACTCTCTTCTGAGCTTGATCTGATCTATTAAATAAGAAAACTATGAAGGTTCAACAAAAATACTTTACTCTAACATAACACGCAATGCATGGTGTATTGAAAATACTCCCAATACGTGGGTTGGCGTGCGAAGCACGCAATGCATTTTGTATTGAAAATTCCCCCAATACAGGGTTGGTGTGCGAAGCACGCAATGCATTGCGTATTGAAAATACTCCCAGCACGGGGGTTGACGTGCGAAGCACGCAATGCATTGTGTATTGAAAACACTTCCAGAACGGGGGTTGGCGTGCGAAGCACTCAATGCTCTGTGCATTGAAAACACTTCCAGAACGGGGGTTGGCGTGCGAAGCACTCAATTCTCTGTGCATTGAAAATGTTCCCAATACGGGGGTTGGTGTGCGAAGCACGCAATTGATTGTGTATTGTAAGAAAATAACTAATTGTATTTGCCTGCAGTCACAAGGCATTGTGAAACCTGAAAATTGAGGCAGTAGTCTCAAAGTTGGTCTGGATACGTTGATAAGTACAGACTGTCTAAAAAAAAAAAAATTACACCAGGCAATTGTATAAATTAAAATAAGAAAACGAGTTTCAATAAACATAGGTCCGGAAATGTTTGGTTTTAGAATTATCCGCCATTTTGTTTTTGAAGTGGAAACTTCTACAGGCGCTGTTTGCTGGCCGGTGAATCAGATTTTACCGTCTCGCATTTTATGAAACGCTCTATTCCGTCCGTTTGAAACAAGTTTTGGTCTTGCCGAGATTCGAACCAGCAGAGTCCATCACCATAGACTAGCGCCTTAGCCGGTTAGGCCAAGAACGCAATGCTAGTTTAACATGAGTATGCCATCGGTTATTAATTTTAGAAAAACGTCGGAAAGCGTACTGGGAAAAGATAAGATGGCACATATATTAAAGTCAACGTTATGTGACTAAATCTGCATAAAAAAAAACTGCTTACCTTTAGTAGTACAACCTGGAATCTGAATTATTCATTACAGGTAAAGCACAAGAAAATTACGTTAATGGAATAATAAACAATCTGTTTATTAATCAGAAAATTATGTGCCCTTAAATAACAAAATTATACGCCCTTAGTAAATATAAAAGATACAAAGCTTTATTAAATTAACCCTCCCTTTTATGAATTTAAAACAAAAGAAAACCCACCCTTTATTGAAATTAAGTTATATTATGCAAATTACAAATAATCATAAATTTAAAAAAAAATGCAAGACACAAGTCCTGTTGAGTGCACAATAGAATTTCTTAAAATAATTTACATAGATGTACATATTATACATGTATACTTTTAGGTTTAAAGAGTGTTGGCCAACTTAAATAGTAAACAAAATTAAAATAATACAAAAAAATAAGTTTAAGGTTTTTGAGACGTCTCTCATATAATTTAAAAAAAAATATAAATTTTGAAAAGAATCCCTTTGGGATTAAAAGTCAAAAATGCTATAGCTTCTCCTCCCTAGTATAAATTTAAATATTTAAAATTAAAGAAACTACTACTAGCTAGTTACAGGAAACATAGTTTTAAACACCAAGTGTCGCCATTTAAGATATCACACAGATGAGTTTTGAGTTTATAAGCCTGTTTAAATAGTATTGTACACCACTGTTTTTACCTTTAAATTAGATAAACATGACAATTATCGGTTTATTTTAAGCATAGTCACTTAGCACTTAGCTTATAGTTTGAAATGTTGAAAAGACTGAAGTAGGTAGTTACATGGTGAAAGGAATGTTCCCAAACTTTTCTTAAACCCTCAGGTTACACTTGGACCAGTTCATAAACTAAAAGTTCAAAGAAAGAAAAGACAATCATTAGTTTTGCCAGAATGAGTTTATTAAACATAGCAGAGAGTTTTGGCTATGATGCAGCTAGGCTGTTAAACTTTTAAGTTCTTTAGTAGTTCTGACTTGATTAAAACACAGGCCTTTATATTACTACAAATAATGTAATTACTTTTTACATATGATCTACTGCAATTTCTTTTAATTTATGCAAATGTTGAGTATTTCAAATTTTAATTTTCAACAGAGAAACACAGAAAGTCCTGCACTCAAAATGGCTCTGTAAGATATACTTTGTAACAGGCAATTGTATAAAGACACTTTAACTCCTTCTTACATAATGTTACCATATAAGGCTTTAAACATGTTACATATGTTCTGATAGGCTTTAAAACAATTAAATTTATAGTAAAACAATTACAGGGTAAAGATATAAAACATGAAATATAGGTTATTACTTATACAAGTTATAAATATTGAAAACTCCAGATTATGGCTTTTTAGCAGGTATTAAATTGAGTTTTGGAGTGACAAAACTATTATCTAATAAACTCAATACAAACTTTAACATATTTTACATTTGAGCAACTGAATTAGCCTTAGAACAATATTTGAATTTACATTTAAACAACAGTAGGTGTTTCTGTAAAACTTGTAAAGGAAAGTAAAAATCCACCTTGAATAATTTAGTTTTACTATCTGTAAAGTTAGGCAAGTGAGGTTAATTGTTTTTACCTGGTAATTGAGAAGTCAAAGCATGGCTAGTAGATGTTTAGTTTGTAGGTGAACTTTTTAAAAAAAAACTTAAACAGAAATAGGACGACATGAATGTTTGAGATGTTGAAGGTTTACTGCACAGAACGGAAGTCTTTACTTTAGCAAGAAAATGTGCCACGAGGCAGTTTTCCAGAACGTTCTTTGAAAGAATATGATAGAGATCAGCTGTTCGCCAAATCAGCTGTTTTGTCATATAATGCTGGTTTTACAGTTTGGGAATTTGCAGGCACTGTGAGGTGCTGCCACCTGGTGGCGTTAAGAAGAACTACGTGCCTAAAAGCAGAAACGTTGTTTCAGCTCCTAAAAGCAGAAACGTTGTTTCATGAGTATGTGTATAGAAGGTTCCAACCAAGATGTATAGAGTATATGCATCTTAAGTTCCAACAGGGTTGGCGTGCTGAGAACGCAGGGGTTTCACCTAGTTATAAATATTTTTGGAAATAGTAAAGATATTGTATAGCTTCAACATTGTATATTTGTTGCTTAACAGTTTATCACTGTACGAAAAGTGCGAATATTCTATTTATTATTTCCAAAATGGCGGCCGTTTAGTAGCCTAGTTTTAATGTAAAATATCTCAAAATACGGTAACTTTTCAAAAAAATTACGTGAAACCAAAATTGTAAGCCTATATTGTTAAAAACAAGCACAAGGTTTTGTTATTTTGCGCTCAAAGAATAACAGAGAATTTGGCAAAATTTGGAAAAAATGTATGATACAAGCATAAAGATGAAAGGCGAAGTTTTTTTTTAAAGTTTACCGAAGAGAATTTCCAAAATTAAGTTTATACACTTTAAGTGTCTGTTTCAGTAAACGAGAAAGCAGTCGGCGACGCCAGCGCTTCACTCTACAGCCGTATTTAAACATTTAAACAATGCAATTTCTTGCAGCTGAGCACTTTGACATTGCCTCATTTCAAACCATTTTACAAATCCATCTTTCGTAATTGAGTGTTGAAAAAAAAACTGAATATTATTTATAAAATTGCGGATCTGGTTTGCAATTCACTTTTAATTATGCATTTTTTATTGTGTAAAAAAAAGTTCAAACTTGGTACTTCAAGTATGTCAATTATGTGACAAATGAAAGAAATTTTGTTTTAATGTGAAACGCAAAACGGATTCGTATTGTGACTATGGTTAAAATGAGAAATTGCAAACAATTTTATGATAAAAAACAATAGCCCCGTATATAGGGAGTTTCAGCTTACATTAATTACGGCAAAAGATTTTTTTCTAGGATCGTTTGGTATGGTGTAGGTATGCCAAATCTAATTTTCGACCTCGAAAGGGGGAGACAACTTTTGGGGGGCAAAAAACCTCGAAATTTTCGGACTTTTCCCAGTTTTTTGCTTATAACCAAAAAACGGTGCATATTATGTAAAAAATAATTCAGTAGTAAATTAAAGAGGACAAAATTTCGCGTTGATTAAAAAACAAAGTTCAAAATTGGTAAAGTAGTTAGATTTTTATGGGGATCCAAAAAAACAGCAAAATTTTCCAACTTTGCCAAAAAATGTGTTGTACCAATTTTCAATGTGCAGTAACTTTCCAACATTAAATTTTATCAGTACCTTCCTAAAAGTTGTAGAGCATCAATACCTAAGTTAAAAAATCACCGATTTTTCTAAATTGAGCTGATTTTGAAATTTTGTCAACTCATAAAGCAAAATTGGGGAAACCTCAAATTCACACAATCGGGTTTTCGCTCTTTTTTGATGCCTATGGTTCCTGGATTTAATTCTGACTACATTCTGAGTCTTAGCTATGACATCTGAATGCATATGGAAATTGTTTTAACACGTTCGCTACCACCATCGTAAAATTGTTTAGTACGCATAGACTAGCTTCGCATATATGAGACGTCCGGTTTCTATCTACAGTCTACAGACTGATGCCGCAAATGTGCAACCCCTGTTCTAATTAAAATAGACTGACTTCGTATATTTGTGGCACATTATATATTGTAATTGAGTATTTGTTTAAAAATTTTTAATAAAAAAAGTAGTTATTTTTATATAAAAACGTGTTTTTTTGTACATTTTTAAACTAAAAACAAGATGAAAAGATATAACACTTTTTCAAGGTTTTTTTAATAACTGTAAAAATCGGGGTTCTCTTACCCCAAAACATATAAAACGATACCCCACAATGTATTTTAAAAATGTTGAACCAAAAACGTTATCCCAACGCCGTACGACTCTTTAACTGCGAAAATCAGTTTTCCCCTATCCAAAAATATATAAAACAATACCCCACACTGTATTTTCGAAATACAAACGAAATAAATGGTTTTAAATTTAACATTGCTCTTATGGGATAAAAATCCAAGATGGCTGCCACTACAGCAGACCCTTAATAGTTCTATTCAAGAATGCACTAAACAGCTGTCTGCTTGAACGAAATATATTAGTAGAATTTGTTTGCAGCACAGCCTCCAGCTCGCGAGTTTGCAGCTAGCCCTTTCGGCCTCGAATTATGGACTGCTTCGCTTCGCTCGCAGGAGACAGACTCGCTTTTCATCACGTTCGTCGTCCTCAGAACAGAAGCTAACTTCACGGTAAAATCCTCACGTGGATTTGAACCGGGTACTTTTATGGTATTTTTTATTTTGACAGATTTTTGGGGGAACCAGAAGGGGTTTAAATGTCCTAAATAATCTTTACATAACAAATCCAAATACCACTCACTGACTCACTCATCACGAAATCTCCAAAACCACCCAACGAATTGGAATGAAATTTGGTACGTAGCTTCCTCTAGAGCCCTGGGTGCTCGCTAAGAAAGGTTTTAAAAAAATTCAAAAATTTTAGGAGGGTTTGGAGGTCAAAGTTACTAAAAATCCCCATAAGTAATACACTGTACATAATATATTTATTGATATATTTTTTTTTGGTTAATATACATTTAACTTTGATTTGTCTAACCGTGCAAAGCCGGATCGGGTCAGCTAATCTCCTATAATTATTTTGTTAGATCAAACCCCTAACAAATTTCATTCTAGTATGAAAATAAATCAGGTGTGCTTTTAACCACACGGGAGAAGGGTAAACATCTATGGCGATATTGTGATTTACACTTCAAAAGTATAGAAAATATTGAATTAAAACACAATTTAAGAAATTTAGTAATTTTTTTAAACATAACTAACGAAATGAGGAAGCACAATGTCCATTCCAGAGGTATTACCAAGCAAATTATTTTAACACAACTTACAAAATGAAGAAGTACGATGTCCATTTTAGAGGTACAGTATGCTAACTCAACTATTTTAATACAACCTACAAAATGAGGAAGCACAATTTCCATTCCAGAAGTATTACTAATTAAACTATTTTAACACAACTTACGAAATGAGGAAGAACAATGTCCATAACAGAATTAGCAAGTAAACTTTTTAATTCAACTTACGAAATGAGGAAGCACAATGTCCATTCCAGAGGTATTACCAAGTAAACTTTTTTAACTCAACTTACGAAATGAGGAAGAACAATGTCCATTCCAGAGGTATTACTAATTAAACTATTTTAATACAACTTACGAAATGAGGAAGCACAATGTCCATTCCAGAGGTATTACTAATTAAACTATTTTAACACAACATACGAAATGAGGAAGCACAATGTCAATTCCAGAGGTATTACTAATTAAACTATTTTAACACAACTTACAAAATGACGAAGAACAATGTCCATAACAGAATTACTAAGTAAACTTTTTTAACTCAACTTACGAAATGAGGAAGCACAATGTCCATTCCAGAGGTATTACTAATCAAACTATTTTAACACAACTTACGAAATGAGGAAGAACAATGTCCATTCCAGAGGTATTACAAAGTAAACTTTTTTAACTCAACTTACGAAATGAGGAAGCACATTGTCCATTTCAGAGGTATTACTAATTAAACTATTTTAACACAACTTACGAAATGACGAAGAACAATGTCCATTTCAGAGGTATTACCAAGCAAATTTTTAAACAAAACTTACAAAATGCAGAAGCACAATGTCCATTTCAGACTTATTACCAAGCAAACTATTTTAACACAACTTACAAAATGAGGAAGTACTATGTCCATTTTAGAGGTACAGTATTACTAACTCAACTATTTTAATACAAATTACGAAATGAGGAAGCACAATGTCCATTCCAGAGGTATTACCAAGTAAACTATTTTAACACAACTTACGAAATGAGGAAGAACAATTTCCATTCCAGAGGTATTACTAATTAAACTATTTTACCACAACTTACGAAATGAGGAAGTACAATGTCCATTCCAGAGGTATTAATAATTAAACTATTTTGCCAAAACTTACGAAATGAAGAAGCACAATGTCCATTCCAGAGGTATTACTAATTAAACTATTTTAACACAACTTACGAAATGAGGAAGCACAATGTCCATTCCAGAGGTATTACTATTTAAACTATTTTAACACAACTTACGAAATGAGGAAGAACAATGTCCATTCCAGAGGTATTACTAATGAAACTATTTTAACACAACTTACGAAATGAAGAAGCACAATGTCTATTCCAGAGGTATTACTAACTAAACTATTTTAACACAACTTACGAAATGAGGAAGAACAATGTCCATTCCAGAGGTATTACTAATGAAACTATTTTAACACAACTTACGAAATGAAGAAGCACAATGTCTATTCCAGAGGTATTACTAACTAAACTATTTTAACACAACTTACGAAATGAGGAAGAACAATGTCCATTCCAGAGGTATTACTAATGAAACTATTTTAACACAACTTACGAAATGAAGAAGCACAATGTCTATTCCAGAGGTATTACTAACTAAACTATTTTAACACAACTTACGAAATGAGGAAGAACAATGTCCATTCCAGAGGTATTACTAATGAAACTATTTTAACACAACTTACGAAATGAAGAAGCACAATGTCTATTCCAGAGGTATTACTAACTAAACTATTTTAACACAACTTACGAAATGAGGAAGAACAATGTCCATTCCAGAGGTATTACTAATGAAACTATTTTAACACAACTTACGAAATGAAGAAGCACAATGTCTATTCCAGAGGTATTACTAACTAAACTATTTTAACACAACTTACGAAATGAGGAAGAACAATGTCCATTCCAGAGGTATTACTAATGAAACTATTTTAACACAACTTACGAAATGAAGAAGCACAATGTCTATTCCAGAGGTATTACTAACTAAACTATTTTAACACAACTTACGAAATGAGGAAGAACAATGTCCATTCCAGAGGTATTACTAATGAAACTATTTTAACACAACTTACGAAATGAGGAAGCACAATGTCTATTCCAGAGGTATTACTAACTAAACTATTTTAACACAACTAACGAAATGAGGAAGCACAATGACCATTTCATAGGTATTACTGATTAAACTAGTTTAACACAACTTACGAAATGAGGAAGAACAATGGCCATTCCAGAGGTATTACCGAGTAAACTTTTTTAACTCAACTTACGAAATGAGGAAGCACAATGTACATTCCATAGGTATTACTAATTAAACTTTTTCAACACAACTTACGAAATGAGGAAGAACAATGTCCATTCCAGAGGTATTACCAAGTAAACTATTTTAACACAACTTACGAAATGAGGAAGAACAATGTCCATTCCAGAGGTATTACCAAGTAAACTATTTTAACACAACTTACGAAATGAGGAAGAACAATGTCCATTCCAGAGGTATTACCAAGTAAACTTTTTTAACTCAACTTACGAAATGAGGAAGAACAATGTCCATTCCAGAGGTATTGCTAATTAAACTAATTTAAGACAACTTACGAAATGACCAAGAACAAAGTCCATAACAAAGTTACCAAGTAAACTTTTTTAACTCAACTTACGAAATGAGGAAACACAATGTCCATTCCTGAGGTATTGCTAATTAAACTATTTTAACACAACTTACGAAATGAGGAAGAACAATGTCCATTCCAGATGTATTACCAAGTAAACTTTTTTAACTCAACTTACGAAATGAGGAAGCACAATGTCCATTTCAGAGGTATTACTAATTAAACTATTTTAACACAACTTACGAAATAACGAAGAACAATGTCCATTTCAGAGGTATTACCAAGCAAACTGTTTAACAAAACTTACAAAATGAGGAAGCACAATGTCCATTTCAGACGTATTACCAAGCAAAATATTTTAACACAACTTACAAAATGAGGAAGTACTATGTCCATTTTAGAGGTACAGTATTACTAACTCAACTATTTTAATACAAATTACGAAATGAGGAAGCACAATGTCCATTCCAGAAGTATTACCAAGTAAACTATTTTAACACAACTTACGAAATGAGGAAGAACAATGTCCATTTCATAGGTATTACCAAGTAAACTATTTTAACACAACTTACGAAATGAGGAAGAACAATGTCCATAACAGTGGTAATGCCAAGTAAACTATTTTAACACAACTTACGAAATGAAGAAGAACAAAGTCCATTCCAGAGGTATTACCAAGTAAACTATTTTAACACATCTTACAAAATGAGGAAGAACAATGTCCTTAACAGAGGCATTACCAAGTAAACTTGTTTAACTCAACTTACGAAATGAGGAAGCACAATGACCGTTTGAGAGGTATTATCAAGCAAACTATTTTAACACAACTTACAAAATGAAGAAGTACAATGTCCATTTAAGAATACAGTATTACTAACTCAACTATTTTAACACAAATTACGAAATGAGGAAGCACAATGACCGTTTGAGAGGTATTACCAAGCAAACTATTTTAACACAACTTACAAAATGAGGAAGGACAATGTCCTTAACAGAGGCATTACCAAGTAAACTATCTTAACACATCTTACGAAATGAGGAAGGACAATGTCCTTAACAAAAGCATTACCAAGTAAACTTGTTTAACTCAACTTACGAAATGAGGAAGCACAATGACCGTTTGAGAGGTATTACCAAGCAAACTATTTTAACACAACTTACAAAATGAAGAAGTACAACGTCCATTTAAGAATTCAGTATTACTAACTCAACTATTTTAATACAACTTACGAAATGAGGAAGCACAATGTCTATTTCAGAGGTATTACCTAGTAAACTATTTACTCTGCTATATACACATGTGTAATATATATAGTAAAGAGTTACGGAAATAGCGTGATGGTAAAATCCGATTCACCGCCCGCAATTTTTAGGACGAGGTGCGCCTATAAATGTTTACACTTCAAAATCTCAAAAATGTTTAGGCCTACTACTACCAATCGAAAAACGAGGTTCCTGTTGTGTGGGTCTTTTTTGCTAACGAACTAGCCCAAGCGTCTTAGAAAACCAACGAGTGTACCAAATTGGACATACAAAATGCGACCGTTAAGAGTGCGAACACATAAATACATATATATAACAAATTTTAGTGACACCCTTAAACGTTTTCTGGGGACTGTGATCGGTGCTCATTATTTTATACGGAAATTCGCTGAATACATTACTCATTTTAATTATATAGACCACACAAACAAAACCTCCGACAGTATCCAATTGGGGATAATGCGATAGAAAAATCTCGTCCAAACAAAAAAATGCAATTTTCAGCAG
Organism: Philaenus spumarius; assembly: GCA_018207615.1. NCBI lineage: Eukaryota > Metazoa > Arthropoda > Insecta > Hemiptera > Aphrophoridae > Philaenus > Philaenus spumarius. The sequence goes on from JAGFPH010001135.1 coordinate 180,775, forward strand.
GAAGTCGGAATAGAACATATCTTGCCAGATAAACAATATCGGTCAACAGACAACAGGGGGATGATACGGAGGGTGGGTCCCACCCCTTTGCGACCACAGTATGAGTTCATCAATAACACCAACTAGAGACAATTTCCCTTTTATCCACCCTTTCCCCCGTTCGCCTCTACGGACGTTTAACACGATGTTACGGATGTTTTTGTATTTTTCCACTGCAAATACGGCGCGGGAATTGTGACTTTGAAACGAAATAATTCCATGACGCAGCTGAACCGCTGACGTGAGTTGAGCAAATTCCCAAAACTAAGTTTTATATTTTCAACCAACTATTTGGGAAATTAGTATACTCATGAAGGCCTTGAATAGACTCTGTGTACGAAATATATTAGTAGAAAATTTGTTTGGACCACAACCTCCAACTTCGACTCACGCGCTTCATCGCTCCACTCGACGTATGAGTCTCAGGCTATGATGTACTGCTTCGCTTCGTTCGCAGCGTACAAACCCGGCCACAGTAAAATCCCCTCCCCCCTTGGATTTGAACCAGGTTCTTTAATGGTAAACCTTTTTAGATAAACTCGTAAAAACGTTGTACTTAATGACAAAAACGTCCTTCTGGATGTTGGATTTTTTGCTAACAAACTCATCCGAGCGACTTAAGATAACCAACGTGTGTACCAAATTTGAACCAAATCGGACTTAAAATGCGGCCGTTAGAGTGAAAACACTATATAAAAATTTTAATGGCAATGTGTACAAATGGGTACCATGATCGGTGTTCATTTACTACTCCCGACCTTAGGTCTCACCATATGGGCCACTGCAATAGCTCATTTTTCCTGTGAAAATTCACCAATAACATGTGTCCTATCTTGCTTAGTTTTGAAGTTGTTTGTCTGTTTGCGATAAAACAAAATGATCATCTCATGAACAGTTTAATAAAGTTCATCCTTTTGGTTTACACAAATATGCAAAATTGTACTATGCTGGAGTTATCCGTATCAATATGGCGGCGGTTCAAACTTTTCAAAATTGAATTAATATCAAAAATTTTAGGAAAAAATGTTTAAGATATAAAAAATGTAGACAAATATAACGGTATATCACTTTATACTGGGCTAGCGTTATACCCCATGATTCTAGCCTATAAAACCTTTGGGTGCCCACCCAATCCCATGTCCAAGCAAGCATATGGATAATTTGCGGCATCCCCTTGGTACTGATATTGGGTAAGGTAAACACGTAAGTGCTGCCTGCCGGTCACTCGTCCGCCGGGGCTTGGGAAACCTTGCCATCAACGAGGACCTGCGGAGAATGTCTTGTACTTCTTGTAAGCAGGGAATGGGACGGTATCCAGGAGATCTGAAAATCATTGGGATTCACGGGGTGGTCCAGTGGACCTGAAGGATGACTCCGAAAGCCGTAGCTGGATTTTTTTGGCGGGCCAGTAACCAGTCTTGGCCTTATAGTCGTGGACGTGTTACTACGGTCTCACAGCGCACATACTGGTACCACGGGACTAGGAAGCCCTGCTGGAGGTTTAGGCCTTCGGTACCCTAGCAACTGAGGTTGGACTCGTGTGGGCAGTGTCACTGCTAGATTGTAGGTGATACACCCTGTACAGTCTATGCAAAAGTGTGTTGGAGAAGAGTTCTTGGACCACATGCGCCGCACCTAAGACAGCTTGTGTTCTTCTCTTATACTACTGTATCACTTTATATCATTGAATCAAGGGTAACTGAGAAAATGCAATAATTCTGGCTGAAAGCAGTTTTCAGTAATTCGCGGAGAGTGATCATGTACGCAAATCTACTCGAGTAATTAAAACAGTTGCCAGTATATGTACCTAAAATATTGTTGTGTTTACTGTGTTGGTATAGGATGCCGGGTTGAACAAAACGATTATTACACAATACGTAACTTAACTATTAGAAAATTAGGGTTTCAGAACATACTGGCGTGAACATTAACGATTAACTAACGAAACACTAAAATTCAACCAATTTGTTGATCAGAAAAGTCTACTAAGAAAAGCTTTGATGTCGTTGTACAAACTTAAAAGATGTCGACCGTAAAGAACAGACACTCTAGATCTACAACTTGTAACTATCAAAAATAATTCGACCACGTAGCTGAACCGCTGACGTGAATTGAGCGAATTTAAATTAAGATTATATGTTTTTTGGTTTTATCCAATTATTTGGGAAATTAGTCTACCCACGATGGCACTGAATAGCTTCCACCGTGTACTAAATATTTTAGTAGAATTTGTTTCCACTTCATCATCGGGGCCCTGCTCAAGCGCTGCTTCAAACGCTGCTAATGTGTGTATGCATGTGTATATATGTGTGTATTTTGCAGATCATTTCGTTACAATTTACGTCTTCTATTTGTAGCCTAAGTCATGTTAGTTTATATTTTTCTTTATATTTGCCTTTGTTGTAATTATTAAACATTTGTAAATAGTTACGTATTTTGTTGATGGGTTCAGTAGAAGGGACTTTATAGCTTCTACTGCGATCAAATAAAGGCTATCAATCAATCAATACACTCTCAGTTTGCAGCCTCGCATTAGAGACTGCTTCGCTTCGCACGCAGCAAACAAACTAGCGAATTTGCATTCCGGCCACCGACCTCTGATCAGGACCTGTCCCCACGGTAAAATCCCCCTCGTGGATTTGAAGCAGTACTTTTATGGTATTTTACATTTTGATAAATTTGGGAGGAATCAGACAGGCTATAATGAATCGTAAAAAACAAAATAATCTCATATATTAATCAAATGTTTACTTCCGATTCAAAAACGTGCTGCCGGTTGTTAGATTTTGCTGACTGACGAACTTTAGTATACCAACTTGTGTTCCAAATTCGGACGTAAAATGCGGCCGTTAGATTGCGAACACATATGAGTACATATAAATATATATAACTTTTAATAAACACCCCAAAACGTGTTCTGGTTACCATGATCGAGGCTCATTAACCACACCCGACCTTAGGTCTCACCATAAGAGCCGCTGCAGTAGCTCATCTTTCCTATGCAAATTCGCTGCCTGCGTGTACGAAATATAATAGTAGAGTTGATTTCTACGTCAGCCTCCCAGCCCCGGCTCACCCGCTGATTCTCCGGTCATCGGCATCGGATCAGGAGCAGCCCCCACGGTCAAATCAACCAGTTGGATTATTAGACCAGGGAAATTAGACCAAAATCATCCAGAATAACTAATTATTTTTCTACAGCACCGATAGAGATGCAGTTTACGGCATTGTATTCGGAGAAGTCTCAGGAAAAAGTTCACATGTAATACCTTGTCGGCAGATAAAAAGTGCATTTTGGGCATGCATAAAGTGCATCTAGAAGTGCATTTCCCATAATTAATGAAAACTTATAAAAATTTGTTTACAGGGGTTTCGGGGGTCGCAGATTACGAATTTGCTCTTGAAAAATATGCCCGACCACCCTGGGACCCCCGTGGGGGCAGGGGGGACACCGGAAAAAATCAAAGGGCTCAGTAAATCAGATGAATTTTTAGGGCTTTTGAAAAAGATGTCCGGTCACCCTGTGACTACCCATGGGGGTAGAGGGGGCACTTCAGTAAAACATTTGAAAGCCCACTGATTGATTCTACTGCTCTTTATTGATTCACTTTGTTACTTTTTGCCGAAGTGCCCCCCCCCCCCCCCTGCCCCCCCCGGGAATCTGCCCCCCCCAATACCCCTGTATACAAGTTTTGAAAAGTTTTCATGAATTCAACAAATTTTTATAAATTATGCGAAATGATGCACTTTTAGATGCACTTTATGCATGCCTAAAATTCACTTTTTGTCTATCGACAAAAGGATATGTAGTCATTTTTCCTGAGAATTCTCCGAATACAATGCCTAGAACCGCATCTTGATCGGTGCTGTAGAAAAATATTTAGGATTACTGTCTAATTTCCGTGGTCTATATAAACGAGTACTTTTATGGTATTACAAGTTCTGATTGATTTTGGGCAAACCGACAGCGCTATAAGGCCTTGTGAAAAAACAAAATGTGCATAATAATCTCTTATGTGCATTTGTTTGGATAAAACCCCAAAAAGTGCTGGTCGTTGGATTTTTTGGTCGACGAACTCGTTCAGGTGACCAAGAAAACCAACGTTTATTTTACATTTGGAGAGAATCGGACGTAAAATGCAAAGGCATAATTACATCTTTTTATCTTTTTATATATAATGCAAATACCACTGACTCACTCATCACAAAATCTCAAAAACCACCGAAATGATTGGAATGCAATTTGGTATATAGCTTCCTCTAGGGAAGTAGGAGCTCGCTAAGAAAGATTTTCAAAATATACAAAATTTTATGAGGGTTTTGGGGGATCAAAATTACTAAAAATCAGCATAAGAAATACATAGTATAATATATTTATTGTTATTTTTGTTTTTCTCAATATACATTTAACTTTGATTCGTCTATCCGTGTAAAGCCAGATCGGGCAGTTAGTATAATATAACTAGTAAATCCCCGTGAAAAATCACAGGCGGATTAATTAGATACACATCAGAAATACATCATTTATACAAAATACTAGTTAAACAACACTTTATTTAGGCCTACCTAACTATGCAGACGGGGATTTTTAACTCGGTAAATGTATACAATTGTAAGGACTATAAAACTGTAGGAATATTTGTTAAGATTTTGTGTTTATGTATATTTAAAGAAAGATAAAAATATTATCTTTTAATTGCCTTTTATTTCATATTGATAGATCAAACGATTTAAAAGTTATATTAATATTATAGGCTATATTATTGATTGAAGTTGTAAACATAACCCCAAAGTATAATCTACGTTAGGGTTTGTTTTGCGTATTTACAGATGATGGGTGCAATCAGCTGTTATATTATTAAGTTAAACGAATTTTATTTCTTCTTTAAATATTTAAATGTTACTCCACGTACGCTCGCTTTTATAGGAGTTGATTCTTCTGTATGTGTGTATGTAACTGAACTTCTCATAAACGGCTGGACCAATTTTGATAAAACTATTGTGTGTATGTTTGGGTGGATTCCTGGGTGGTTTACATTCACAATTAATTGTAATGAGTTGAAATGGGGTTGTTACCCCGATACAACAGATATAAGGTAAACTAACTTCCTACAAGCTATAAAGCTAAATTATGTAATATTATTTTTAAGGGATACACAAAACTATTTGCAATTTGATTACTCAAGTCAAAGGGATGAAATGGAATGAATTCACTTAAAATTAAAATAATAATCCCCTACTTTTTCTATATTCTCAAAAAATTCTCAAAAACTAATTTCACTAAAATGTCACAATTTACACATATTATAACCAGGTTTTTTAGAGAATGTCGTCACTACAAACATTAAGATTTAAATGGAGTAGCTACCCTTATAAAATAAATTGCACTAAATTCCTACAAACTATAAATCTAAAATTTGATTTATTCGATGTAAAAAAAAAATACATTTGCAATTCGATTACTTAAGGCACGGTTCCCTACATTCAAAACGTTGAAGTTAGGTACCAATTTCAATGTTAAGTAACCAAAACATACCTTCACTATTAAGCATATTTTTGTGTTGTTTTTGACAAAAAAAGAAAGCTGTGGTTTTTTTTTTCTTAAAGTAAAATAGATTTTGAGTGTTGATTGCTAAGGTTTTTTGCAATATCTCTTTTTACAACTGAGTAAAAAATTTATAAACTTTACTATTCTCTACTATTTATATCATACGTTTATGAAAATAATAAAACGGTTTTTGAAAATGTATTTAGCAATCAACATCCGCATATGACAGTACTTCAAAATGAAACCAAATTTTTAAATTTATTTCACGAATTAACAGAAAAAAATGACTTATTCTGTAGCATTGCTCTTATGGGAATCAGATTCAATATGGCGGACAGGGTAGCGCCCCCTTAAGTCAAAGGGATGAAATAGGATAACCACCCTTAAAATTAAATCAAGCAATAGCAAAGCATTGCTAGGTCCACTAGTCAACTCCTATAAAAGGGATTGTAACAGCTGATTTCATCCATCATCTCAAATACTTAAACAAACCTCTTAGATTATACCTTGGGGTTATGTTTACTACTTCAATCATTATAACTTCTTACAAAGTCGATTTTTTTAATATGAGTTATGGAACTAATGTGTGATATAATACGTTATAATATTTGATTTGCGGTTAAAAACTGTATATAAGTACAACCTTTTATTATCACTCGTCTATACAAATTTAAAGAAGAATACCTAACCGTTTAGCTTCGGTAACATTCGTACATCTTCGTAAAATATATAAAAATATTCGATTATTAATTATCTTCACTATAATATTAATAACTTCTAAATCATTTGATTTAGCAATATGAAGTAAAAACCAGTTAAAAGATAATATGTGTATCTTAATTTAAATATATAATAACGTATATAAATACAAAATTTTAACAAATAGGCCTACAGTTTTATAATCCCTGTAGTTGTACACATTTACCAAGATAAAAATCCCCGTCATAAAGTCTGTTGTTTCAAATACTTTCTTGTATAAATGATGTATTTCTGATGTGTATCTAATTAATCCGCCTGTGATTTTTCACGGGGGTTTACTAGTAAATATATAAAATATATAATGACACTCCAAAACGTGTAAAGGGGACCATGATCGGTGCTCGTTGACCTTAGGTCTCACCATAAGAGTCACTGCACGGCTCATCTTGCTTACGGAAATTCGTTAAGGGTCTTCTATACCTTGCGTAAAACAGCAAAAATATGCACTACCGTGTTTCAGACTCCGTTTTTCAACGTAAAAAGTTGTGACACCTCTTAGATTGTTCTTAAAGGCTTTGTGCTTTTGCCTTATATCTCATAATTGAAAGAAATCGACGGCAACTCCTTTTAATCAACAGTTAAACTGAGTAAAAATCGATTATTTTTAAAGCATTTGTTGGGAATTTTAAGCAATAATTTCCATATTTTAAGCTAACACGTAAAAAATATAAAGCCTTCTTTATAACTTACAGTAGTTTCCCAGATTATTAATTTATAAATAGAATCCGAAACACGTTATTACGAATATATGTTTCAACGATTTTGCGGCTTCAATCAGACCTTTTGTATTGAAATCATACTGTACACTCGGGAGTTTTCTTCAAGGTAAAGAAGAGCCTTAAGGGTTTGCTGTAGTGTCGGCCATCTTGGATTTTTATCCCATAAGAGCAATGTTAAATTTCAAACCATTTATTTCGTTTACTTTTTATCATAAAATTGTTTGCGAGGTCTCATTTTAAGCACAGTCACAATACGCATCCGTCTTAGAATTTACATTTTTTTAAATGCTTTTGATTTGTTATATAATTGACATTTTGTAAGTACAAAGTTTGAATTTTTTTCCTAACACAATAAAAAATTAATAATGAAAAATAATTTGCAAGCCGGGTCGGAAGTTTATAAAGAATATTCCTTTTTTTTCAACACTCAATTACAAAAGATAGACTTATAAAATGGTTTGTAATAAGGCAATGTCTAAGCGTTCAGCTGTAAGAAATTGCGCTTTTTAGATAGGGATACAGTGAGAAGCGGTTGCGTTTCCGGTTGCTTTCTTGTTTACTGGAGCAGACCCTTAATAAGAGAAAGCGATGCAACGCTGAGAGTACGGTACTTTTTACTTTTCAAAGTTGGTAACGTCATCTACGTCCAGCAACAATCATATTCATACACTCCCAGATCTCCCATTGTCAACCGTCTTACCAGAGTACGTCCGTCCGTACTTTCGATCAAATATCATTAAACCCATCTCTCTGCGGGCGGGCCGTTTGTAATGCAAAACACGGCATGTTAGAGTCATGCCACAGACAATGGTCTATTCATTAAGCCCCGTGGCATGTCACTGTATTGACTGATACCTTCGCTGCCTGGGAAAATGTGCAAATTTAGTCAAATGTTTACAATAAGATGATGTATTAGTTCCTAGTTGCGCCGTAGGAGGTCGGTCTACGTGCATCCAGTTTATCTCAAACATCTGGTATGACCATAACGGTGGTCCGGTGACGTTCCAGGTTGATTGGAGTATCTACTGTCGTGGATTGTTAATTTGAAAAAGAAATACTCGTTGCGATGACCCAGTTATTGTTAAAGTCGAATCAAGTGTTGCATGTTTGCACAAGAATTCTTCAAACTGCAATACAAAGTTATAACTCAATGGCGTAACAATTGGGTAGCTGAACCAGGCCAAATGCCAAGGGATCCCACCCGAAAGGGGACTCCAGGATCCTAACATTTATTATTGAAACAATTAGTAAAACGTATTAGTTTTATCTTAAACTAGCTGGTTCGATCGGGCTTTGCAAGGATAGACAAATCAAGGTTATTAAAAAATATATATTAATAAATATATTACACTATGTATTTCTTATGGGGTTTTTTAGTAAATTTGATCACCTCAAACCCCACCTAAAATTTCAAATTTTTTAAAACATTTCTTAGTGAGCACCTAGGTCCTTATAGGAAGCTACATACCAAATTGCATTCCAATCCGTTCTTTGGTTTTTGAGATTTCGTGATAAGTGAGTGAGTGGTACTTAAAATAAAAAAATTCTGAATCGGGCCACCCTTATCACCTAGGGTTATAAAAAATAGCCTACAACATATTCTCAGACCTACCAAATATATACAAAATATTTCGTAAAAATTGGTGAAGCTGTTTCGGAGGAGTTCGATAACAAACACTGTGACACGAGATTTATATATATATATGGATAAAGATAAAAATGTGATATTTTAACGGCTTTTAGTTACATTCAGATGGTTTGTTTATTTTTCAATTTAATTATGTTTAAACTCATGTATGTTTATGGTTATTCGTGGTGTCAAATAATTTGTTTATTATTATTGTTTTTGATAGCGAAAATGTTTTGAAAAGTATTAAAAAATTCATAGATATGCTATATTTTAAATAAACAATATTTTAAACAGAAAATAACTAAGTATATAGAACTATAATAACCGATGTTTGAATTGAATTATAATTCTGTAAGCATTTTTCGTTGATTTTTGATTGCGTTTGTTTTTAGTTTGTCAATGTAACCTAAAAAAGCCAATACTCTTCAAATTTGCTAAGTAATGTTGCTATGGTAATGAATGTAAACAAACATGACGTGTTGCTAAGCTTTTTATACGAACAGCTGTTTTTGTGCGCTATGGTCTTGAGTCCATACAAAAAAGGCTGTTTGTTTTTTTTCAAATTTGAATCTTTTTCGTGAAACTTTTCAAATTTGTCTTTATAAAAAAACCTAGTTCCGACTATTACGAACATTTTAAAACAAAAAATAGCCAAATTGGTCCAGCCGTTCTGAAGTGACGCGCTTACAAAGAAACAGCAATTCATTTTTACTTTATCACCCCCTACACGTAGTATATGGAAAAAAGTATTGTTTTCCGTCCAAATTTTCGAATTTGAATTTTTAGTGGAATTATCTGTTTTGGTGCTCCCTGAACCCCCAAAAATTTTTTAGTGGAATTATCTGTGTTGGTGCTCCCTGAACCCCAAAAATACTTTTAGTGGAATTATTTGTTTTGGTGCTCCCTGAACCCAAAAAAGTGTTTTGTTTTTTTTTTTTGGTGATGTCTGTCCGTGTGTCTGTTAGGATGTGAGCTGGTGACCATACCAACGGTCCGATTTTTTTAAGAAATTTGGTATCTAGGTGTAGTTCTGGAATATCTCCAGGCAGTTTTTGATTTTTCAAATTCTAGATTTTTAAGGGGTTTTACCCCCCAAAAATGACAAAAAAACGAGAAAGATCTAAATTTCTCAAAAATGGTTCTAACGATTTTGATATAATTTTGCTTATTTGGAAAAGGCTATGGTATTTGTCGATTTATATAAAAAAAGACATATTTATCTCGTTTGCCAAGGAAATTCTCAGTTTTTGATCCGCTTTTAGACATGAAATAGAAACCTTCGATAGGAGAACTTGCTGATTTATTAATCATAATGAATCATTCTGATAAATCATTTTGATTTATTAATCATTGGAGTTTGATAAATAAGTGCAAATTACCTCTGTCAACAAAATATAATTGCTGTAATGCTATAGTCAGGGTCATAATATGCCTAATATGCTACGGGGCGTAAGTAGGGACTTTAAAGAGAGTGAACGAATAGAAGCAACGCAAAAAATGTTTATCAAAAGATTATATCGATTACCTTTTAATACCCCAAATTATACATTATATTTGAGACTGGGTTTGAAAAATTACATTTATTTACATTAAAAATGAATCTAAATTATATTGTAAAAGTTATGATAAGATCGGATAGATTGCCTAGAAATATTGCACAGCAAGTTATAAAAATATTTTTTTTTTTGGAGTCGGAATTGGAAAAAATGGGAAGAAAGTTCGGAGTTGAACCAGACTTCGGAGCACACTCCATCGATGCTATACGGGCGAATCTTCTTAGTATCGTGGAGGCTCTGGTTGGCTGAATGTATAGGCAGAGCCAGAACATCAGTTTATCACCAACATTACCTAACTCTCGACCTAAACAACGGTTATTTGACTGATGATTTAGATATTAAAGCTAGGGTGGAGCTGCTTAATCTTAAGGGTCTGCTGTAGTGGCAGCCATCTTGGATTTTTATCCCATAAGAGCAATGTTAAATTTCAAACCATTTATTTCGTTTATTTTTTATCATAAAATTGTTTGCAAGGTCTCATTTTAAGCACAGTCACAATGCGCATCCGTCTTGCAATTTAAATTTTTTTTAAATGCTTTTGATTTTGACATTTTGTAAGTACAAAGTTTGAATTTTTTTCCTAACACAATAAGAAATTAATAACGAAAAATAATTTGCAAGAAGGATCCGAAATTTTATAAAGAATATTCAGTTTTTTTTTCAACACTCAATTACAAAAGATAGACTTATAAAATGGTATGAAATGAGGCAATGTCAGCGCAAGAAATTGCACTGTTTAGATAGGGATATAGTTAGAGGCGTTTGCGTTCCGGTGGATTTCTCGTTTACTGGAGCAGACCCTTAATTACAAACCATGGATAAAAGAGCATAATTTCGCATGTTCGCTGTGCAATCTGTTAGAAGATGAGACAGTATTTCATTTTGTTGCAAAGTGTCCTTTATTTACAGGTATCAGAGAAGGAGTTGGTTAGGGATATCGGTTTTACATAGAGAGCAGTTTTTTAATTTTATAAATGGGAAGGATTGGCGTGCTTTTGGAAATTTTTTGAAAAATGCGTGGACTGTCAGACTGGAGTTGGTAAGGCAATTTAATTATTAATTCATAAAAATCTAGCTGATGATGGCTCCTTATATTATTTGGTTACCACTTTTTATATATTATGTTTGTTCTCTGTATGAAGTTATTGTTTGTTAATGCTGGATGTTGAATTTTATTATAATTACTTGTTCGGACATTTGCCATCATTTGTATGTTAAATAATCAAACACGAGTTTCGGGAATACAAATCAATTCCCGTTCTCAAGTGACTAAAACTAACGGTACATAAACCTAGGCAACTAGGTCTATGTAAGGGTGAACAAAATAAAACTACAAATTATTACTAACCTTAAATATCTACATGATGGATCTCAGAGATCCATTATGTATACAGCATTACTAATAAAAATGCTGAACTTTTACCAGTAGAATCACCACGTGGTGTTATAACCTGTTCCCGTGCGAAACACCTGCACTATATGAAACAATAGGGAACTACCCCTTCCTGTTGGCCACGCCTGAACACTCTGGCCAGTTGTCAGTCTATCTTAAACCTGTTAACTAGACGCTTGCCATCAATTGCGTGTGCTTAGTGTATGAATTGTGTTGTGTCTGTGGTTGGTGTGTTTGACCTCTCAGTCTTAGATCTGAGATCCATCATGTAGATATTTAAGGTAAGTAATAGTTTGTAGTTTTACTTTGTTCACCCTTACAAAGGCCTAGTTGCCTAGGTTTATGTACCGTTAGTTTTAGTCACTTGAGAACGGGAATTGATTTGTATTCCCGAAACGTCGTGTTTGATTATTTAACACACAAATGATGGCAAATGTCCGAACAACTAATTATAATAAAATTATGTTTGTATTATGAGAAATATTTTTGTTTGGGATTAGTAAGTAAGGTTAATTTAGGGTATATTTTTACTACTAGGGGCTCTGCCCCTGGACGCTTCGCGTCCCAACCCCGCCTCGGCCTTCGGCCTCAGATGGCTGCTTCGCTTCGCTCGCAGTTGGAAAATTCGCTAAAGAATCTAGTTAATCTTTGGATCGTTTATACATGGTTGATCGAAAAAATCGTTTCCGCCCAAAAAGTGTTTCCAAAATTAAAAAATGTTAAATTCTGACAATTTTCCCAAGAGTTTCTCGTCGAGAGCTTTAATTCAAGTATAAGGTTGATGGGGTTCCGATTACGGGAAGTGCCTAATAATTAATGTCAGTGAATCAGTGAAATCTTCTAGTTTTAAGGACGTTTGGCGGAGCCTCCCTTCTCGGATGAATAGTGGCTAAATGGATGATTGG
>JAGFPH010001135.1:193333-209923 GCA_018207615.1 Philaenus spumarius
TGAATAGTGGCTAAATGGATGATTGGATCTTAAATCTGATGAAAAATCGCTAGTCTGAAATTAAATTTTCTACAACTTTTGTATTTAACATTTTTTGCTATCTCTTACCGTTTTCTTACAAAACGCGCTCAAAGTGAAAAAATAAAAAAAATTTTAAAATCTAAAAAATCTTTCCCGCCCAAAAGGTGCTTCCAAAATTAAAAAATGTTAACTTCTGGCAATTTTTCCAAAACTTTCTCGTCGAGAGCTTTAATTCGAGTATAAGGTTGAGGGGGGTCCGATTACGGGAAGTGCCTAATAATTAATGTCAATGAATCAGTGTTACCGTCTAGCTTTATATAAGTAGATGTTCATTACGTGATTCTTCTGATTTATTATTTTATTTTTATGGTATATATTATGGGTAAGAATATTTTTATTTCTGTAGTTCAATGCCAACCTGGCTGACGGTAATTTTAGACCATGCCAAAAGTATTTGTCAGTTTAAATATAGTGTAGTATAATGTTAATATGTATAAATAAAATCACTATTTTCATTTTATTTCTTCAAGCTTTCCTGAAGAGTGCACTGCATTTCTGTTGTTTTTAACCTTTCCTGTGACTACGGCTAGTGCCGAGTGATCATTTTCAAAATTGAAATCGATAAAAACTTATTTAAGAAATTCTTCGGTACAAGAAAGTTAGCTATTCTATCCAACGAACATTCCATGGCCCTAAATTTGAACTTAGATGATGTCATCAGCACTTTTGCCGAACAGAAAGCGCGAAAAATAAATTTTAATAATAAACATTTTGTACTAACACAGAAATTGTGATTTCAGTCCAGTACGCTCTTCAAATGATTAAAAGTTACTAGAAAATCAACTAATTATAATAACGGTTTATTGGTTTTAACTAATTTAAGTAGTGATTTATTATAAAATTTACAAAAACTTTAACGTTAATTGAGTTTCTTTATTTTGGGTGGGAGATGGCCCCATCCGATTCATTTGTCACAGGCCTCAAACGGTATGGTTAAGGCTGTGCACAACTAAAATTTCCCAACAGTTTTGATCATATTTTCCAGCTTCTGTGGTGGGGTTTCCAACGCGCAGAAGATGGCTCTCGGTTAAGTTATGTGAAATAAATCCCGGTGAAGATGTGGTCCTGGAAGTTCGCCCAGGGACTTTTTTTTAAATGGACTTCTCTAAGTAGGGTTTTTAACACTGCACGTGCTATATTGAGTACTTTAAGAGTGTTCAGAATTTCAAAATGATCATCGCATTATTGAAAGAATTCCCCAAACTTTTCTCAACCGTTTACTGTTCACCAACATTACCCACAAACTTTAAAAAATGCTCATATTTTATGACAAAAACAATCTGGAAAAACTGGTATAGCGGCCTGTCGCAGTACATGGCACGGTTAGTGACAGTCGGTGTTGCCACAATAACAAGGGTTGAAACTAAATTTCCCAGGACATCATTCAAAAGAAGACAATGCATTTATTTCGTACAGAAATATTTTGATTTTCCCAACATTTTTTGATTGAATAAACGGTACCAGGAACTGGCACATACTTTCTCACAAACATATTTAAATTATTAAACAGATTCACAGTGACTTCATAATTGTATGGGGTAGGAGAGAAGTGATTTATTGAAGTAGGAGATTAACTAATAAATATTATTATTATTAGTATCTAGAGAGAAAACTGTTCGAACGATTTCGAACAAATTTCCACCAAACACGTCAATTAGACCTATATTGATGCACGAAAAAAGGTTTTGAAAAACAACCCCCTCTATGGCCAAAGAACCCCCCAAAATCGGTTATTATTATTATTATTAGCTAAACGAGAATTGTCAGATAGATGCGGATTTTGCATATGGTAGGGTACATTAAAGGCTACAAATAAGCCAAATGTTATCAAAATCGTTATAGCCGGTTTTTTATAAAAAAATAATAACTGTTTTTTTGTGGTTTTTTGCCAAAAAGGGGGTTGTTTTTCAAAATTTTCAAAACCGTTTCTCGTGCATCTATACAGGATTGCTTGACATGTCTGGTGTAAATTTGTTTGAAATCGATGGAATAGTTTTCGCTCTAGCTTTGTATACATACAGACATACATAGGCCTACTGCATACAGACAGACATTTTGTAAAAAACCACTTTTTGGACTCAGGGGGTACCAAAGCGGATATTTCCACAAAAATCTCAATATCGATTTTGTTCAATCACTATACTTTCTCTACACTGTAGTATAGTGAGAAAGTAAAATTATAACTTGCTCGTTATTTGTGAATGTTGGTCAATAACAATAAAAAAATTCAAAACAGAAACACAAAGTTTTTTCGTGAAATTTAATCCCAATATCAAAATCCTATTTTTGAATCCTATTATTTTCAAAATCTAAAATTTCCCAATTTTTAAATTATTTGGGGCAACCCCCTTGATCCCCTATAGCGACATCAACGGATGTGCAATACTACTCTCGTAAATGCATAGAATTCTGTGAGCGTAGTTAACCTTGTGAAGGCACTCGAGCGCGACTGCAATATCGGTTGTATACACTTGTTATGGTTCAACCAAAATCGATAGAAACGTGAAATACCATAAAAGTTGGCAAAAATACCATAAAAGTGAGTTTTTCTTCGCGAGCGATGCAAACCAGTCAATAATCTGAGACCGCAAGGTTGAGCTGCAAACTCGAAAAGCGAGGGTTGGGAGCTGCGAGCGGAAGGAAGCAGCGAGGGAGCCGGGGCTGGAGACTGAGATGAAAACCAATGCTACAAATATATTTCGTACACGGAGGCAGCTATTCAGCGCCTTCATGAGTAGAAAAATTTCCCAAATAGTTGGTGGAAACCTTAAAACGTATAAACTTAGATTTGGAAATGCATTGTGTATTGAAAATACTCAAAAATACGGGGATTGGCGTGCGAAGCACGCATTGCATTGTGTATTGAGAATACCCCTAATACGGGGGGTTGGCGTGCGAAGCACGCAATGCATTGTGTATTGAAAATACGAGCAAAACGGTGGTTGCGTGCGAAGCACGCAATGAATTGTGTATTGAGAATACTCCTAATACGGGGGTTGTCGTTCGAAGCACACAATGCATTGTGTATTGAGAATACTCCTAATACTGGGATTGGCGTTCGAAGCACGCAATGCATTGTGTATTGAAAATTCTTCCTTCAGCTTTTCATAGTACATGACTGCAGTTTCTGAGCAGTTCGAAGCTACAAACCCACGCCAATAAAGAGGCGCTGGAGATGATGAGGATCAAAAACAGTGATGTGAGGAGCGTTAAAAGAAAGAAGCTGACAGACTTATTAAGTTAATTGATTGTTGCTAAGTTTAAAACATTCAGTCGAACCATTTTTCTATACAGAGTGTTTCGTAACTCTTGTCACGTATTTTCTGGGACTGTTTCTGTCTTTAAAGTAAACACCAAAATACTGTTCATTTGTCTAAAATCATTTCAGTTATACAAAATTGTTTTTTTATAAAAAAAAGTTCATATCTAAACAATTACTTAACCGAATAACACCAAATTTGTATAAATCTTTTGTTATAGTATTACCTATATGATAAAAAAATAATTTTGACTTGACATACATTTTTTCAAAATGGCGGCCGTTTAAAACTTTCAAACGAAAATCTAGCGCTTTCTCGAAAATAATTTAAGAAAGACTTTTTTATCAACTTTAATTACAAATCAATTGTATGTTTAGTTTTTGAAATTGGTTGGTGAATAACGGGCTTATGGCATTTTCCCTCAGACAGTACACGCCCTTCTTGGGGGCGATGTCCAGGATCGGACGGCAATGCAACAATGAAACAAAATAAATAATATTATATTGCAATTATAAATTTAAACTTGTGCTGGTGCTGGATTACGGCAATTTCGTGAGGATTTACATGAGTCCACACATGACTAGTTCTGGAATATTTCTCATCGGAAAACAATAACGGAGAAAATTTTAATGAACAATATCATGATTGCCAACGCCACAGAACAAAATTTACCCTAGGTAAGTACTCGCCAGGAAGCAGTAAATGAACCTTTTGAAAGTTAAAGGGTGTAACACCCTATAAATATATTGTTAATTAATTTCAATAAATACTACTAGATAAGTGTATTATTAATTTACAACGCAAATAATAAATAAAAACAAATTCACCACAGATGTTTAACTAATGAAGATTGTTACGAAGCTACTTTTACTGTTTGGATTCCTTACCTTAATTGTTTTCTTGTGCTTGCATACGCTGCCTCCGATTGACCGGCAACTAGCGCCATCTAGAGAAAACAAACACAAACTGAATTAAACATGGAAATATCAATAATATATTAATACAGTAATAGCATATTTTCCTTGTGAATTGTGTGCCCCCCGAAAAGATATTTTATTACGAAGTAGCTCACGTGAAGGAATACCGGGTTAATATTGTTTTACTAAACGATTTCAAATTTTAGTTTCATCGCCCAAAATTCCACAGATTCGACCAAATCGGACTGTTTCCCATTTAGTAGGCCTGCATACATAATCATAAATTCGCTAGTAATCGCTTAAAACCACGTCTTCCGCCAGTTTGGTTATCAAAACTACCGAACTTACGTGAAAATCTTAAGGGAAATATTTCTTAGAAACCAATAATCGAAATGCAACTCTTTCTTCTTTCCTACATGAAACGTAATAATAGTTATTCGTGTGTTAAGGGAGGAATTTATCATTTTGTCACCCCGAAACCGCTACATAGAACCGTCATGTTTATTATAAGTCCTTCACTGTGTCCGCTTGCCGCTTGCGGAACTTACTTCCAGAAGCTATTAAATCTGTTGAAAGTCTTGTCCAGTTTTCAAAATTGCTTAAAAATTCTTGTTGAGTAAAATGGATCAAGTGTCCTTGCCTTGTTGTGATGAAGTGATTAGTTTTTCTTTTTTAAATACAGTTGTATGGATGAGTAATAATAACTAATTATTTCTTTTAGTTTATCTATACTAATATTATAAAGAGGTAAAGTTTTTTTTTTTTTGTTTGTTTGTATGTAGGGGATAATTTTTGGCACTACTAAACCGATTGAAAAAATAGTTTGACTAATAAAAAGCTGCAGTATCCCTGAGTAACATAGGCTATAATTCATTTCGATAAAAACCTTTTTTTATTTTAATATTTGTAAATTTAATCGGAAAAAATTCTTAGGTTAGGCCTAGACTGATGAACCAACACATGTACTTACATTTATTACAATAGCAACCAATTGAATGAAATAACAGGTAATATAACTGCTTTTTGCTCCTATATTTCCATTAACAGCTTATTTCAAAATTTGAAGCAATTATTTTTGTATTTCTAGCTTTTAGGTTAGGGAGACCTTTTAAGCATTATTATAACTGCTGTCATAAAATATAAGAAATAATTTTATTTGAACATTTAACATTATTTACCATCTTAGTTTTGATTTTATTATTAATCCTACACCTTTATAATAAATAAAACATAACATATGTTTTTAGAAGGTTCCATCGGGGGTTGGCGTGCGGAGCACGCAGGGGTCTCCCCTAGTAGATAATATTTTTGTATATTTCTTTAGATACTTAATAACGTATATAAATATTAAATTTTAACCAGTAGGCCTACAGTTTTACAATCCTTATAGTTGTCCACATTTACCGAGTTAAAAATCCCCGTGAGCGTAGTTAGGTAGACCTAAATAAAGTCTGTTGTATTTAAATAGTATTTGTGATGTGTATCTAATTAATCTGCCTGTGATTTTTCACGGGGCTTACTAGTATCAATATATCACTTATACAATTAAATATAGTAATAATATTTATGCTTTTGTTGAAAGTCAATTTCAAAGTTTCCATCCCCGTTCCATCGATACACGTACAAAACGCATCAATACTTTTCACCCCGACTGTACTAAAGTCCAGTTTTTTTTTTTTTTCACCACTGCGCGATAGGTTTTGTAGATCAGCGAGAAAAGTGGGGTTAGGGAGACGGTGTGGGGGTGGGTTGATTTTTTCCCCTGGTCAACGTAATGTTATTTCCATCCAATTCCATTCTCCACAGAGCCCACCCCTGCACCCTGCACCGTTCCGACCCCCTTAATACTCTACCTACTTTCCATAATATTTTTGTCCCTATTTTTGCATAATATATTTATTTGATGAGTTCGACGATGGGACATCGGAAGGGGCGGTCGGGGATGGTGGCTATGCATCACAAGTACTTGGGGATGAGGGTGGGCTTTCTTAATACAGTGTTCGGTGGTCAGTATATAAGGGTGAATATAAAGAAAAGATACCGCTTCGTTTTATGTGCGAAACGGACAGAAATTGAAGGAAGGGTGGGAATACGTTCAACCTACTGGCAACGTTTAGCCAACTTAAAAACATAATAAAGAAAACTAGATTGTTTTCTTTTGTATGAAAAATTAATATCCCGGATTTACATCAATTTACTTTAAAATTTCACGAAATTTTGAAAAAGAACATTCAATAATACAACTTGTTGAATATTAAAACTTGCTTTGCTAGTTTGCACCTCGACCTTGCGACCACGGATAATCGACTTCTTCGCTTCGCTTGCAGCGGAGGTAAAGAATACCGGGTACTTTTAGGGTAGTTTACGTTTTGATTGATTTTACGAGGACTAGATGGATATTAGGTCGTATAAAAAACAAAACGTGCAGAATAATCTCATATTTTTATTTCTTTCGATAAAACTATACAAAAAATCATTCTAGTACGAAAAATCTAAAAATTATATTATTTCTAGTTAAAAAAACGAGTTCCGGTTGTTGGAGTGTTTTGTATAATGATCTCGTCCATACGTGTATATATACATCCTATATATTAAAACACAAAATTAAAAATATTCCGGAAGAACGTGTAAAACTTCCCACTGGACCGATTTACACGCGGGTAGTGTCAAACGAAACGGAATAACCCCTATATTTGCACATTTTACCTTAGATTTTTGTACCTGGTCATTAACCATTTAAAAAACGAGATTAAAAGTTTTCTTATGGAGATTTAACATAGGGTAAAATTTCAACTTTGAACTTCCCTGAAGAGTTCACTTGAGGTTTCCACTGAACCGTTTTACAAGCGGTTTGTTTTAAATGAAAGATCAATCATTCTATATTTACACAATTAACTTACATTTTTTAAATAATTTCATTTAGAATGCAATAAAAGAACTTTTTAAAACGTATTTTGTCTTCATTTTAAGTTTTTCTAACCAGCTGATTATTAAAACACGTGATTGTGCATCTAAGAACAGACAATTGTAGCAAAAGGAATCAGCTGGCTTAGACAAAATCATTAGTGGCCAGTATCTTTCAACGAACAAATTCACAGGATCGAGTTGGACGTTAAACACATAGCGTCTAACAGCTGTAATAGCCTACCAATAAATAAGCAACATTATGAAAAACTAAAAAACGACAATTGAAAGATGAAACTTATATCATTCAAAGGTGTGCATAAAAACATAAATCGTGTGTGTATGTTGCCGTTAAGGCAGGTAAAATAAATTAAACGTAATTTTAGGTTAGGCCTAGACTGATGAAACAATTACTATAGCAACAAATTGAATAAAATAACAGATAAAACTGTTGATTCGGATGTCCAGCTTGTAGTACAAAATAATATTTTAAGTTGGGCCTATACTGAACCAACACATGTTTCGACACACACAAACCATACAACTTAAAAAAGGAATTTAAAAATAAGAAAAAACTGTTACATCCTAGTTAAAAATAAATAAGACATATAGTAGGCCTATTTATTGATAATATACGATAATTGATAGTGAGTAACTTTTTGGTTAGATTTTTGATTAAGTGTACACCTGAGCCTTACTGGGTCTTTTAACCTTTATTATAACTGTTGTTTTAAATGTACGAAATAATTTGATTTGAACATTTAACATTATTTACCATCTTATTTTTGATTTTATTGTTAATCCTGCACCTTTATAATAAATAAAACATAACTTATGTTTTTAGAAGGTTCTATCGAGTGTTGGCGTGCGGAGTATATTGTTGTCATATACTATTTTTAATGATATATAATTTTTTTAACACCAAAACATGTTCTGGGGACGATGTTCATTGCTAATTCAATTGACTACTCCCGACCTTCAGTTTCACCATAACAGTTATTGCAATAGCGCATCTTTCCTATTTAAATTCCCTAAAACGGCGCAACCACATTTAGTCCAGGATCTGAAGGCGCTTGAATATGCATGGAAAGCCTGACGCAATTTTATTTCTGATTATTGTAGGCACTACAGTGATCATGAAAAGCCATGTTGTCGCCCCCCAGCATGGTCGACATCGCCGGAGGGAGGGGGATATGGTGGGGACGCCATTTATTCAAACGCTTATAACTTGAGAACCGTTCAAGATAAAACATTGAAAAAAGTGACAATATACTCCATAAAATATGAGCTTTAAAAGAGGTTATTACGTTTATAGTCGTATAATTGTTGGTTTATGAGTAAAGAGCATTTTTATTGGTAAATGAACAAAAATGGTGCTTTTCGGGTAGCGTAATAACTCATGGATTAACAGATCCTTGATGTGAATATCCCTTTGTTTCGTTTTACTTGCAGCGAAAACCTGCAGCCTCGGGTTAGGGACTGCTTCGCTTCGCTCGCATCCAACAGACCGTCGGCTTCGGACCTGAAGATTCCCCGCGGTAAAATCCACCACATGGATTTAAACCGGGTACTTTTATGGTATTCTACTTTTTCATCGATTTTGGGAGAACCAAGCCAGCTATAAGATCATGTGAAAAAATAAAATGTACAGAACAATATCCTACAATTATTTTTTTTAGAGAAAACCCCAAATAGTTTCATTCAAGTACGAAAAAATCTAGTACTTCAGTTGTTGGATTTTTTGGCTAACGAACTCGTCCGAGCGACTTAGACACCCATCGTGTGAACCAAATCGGACTTAAAATGCGGCCGTTAGAGTGCAAACACATATATACAATTTTTAATGACGTCTCAAAACGAGTCCTGGGGACCATGATCGCAACTCATTTAGTACTCCCGACCTTAGGTCTCACCGTAAAGGTCCCTGCAATAGCTCATCTTTCCTACGGAAGTTCGCTAAAAACAACGATTAAGGTGGCTGGATGATGTGAAGAAAGATTCGAGAGCAATCTGGATCCGGAGAAGTACTGTCGAAGTCCTACTTATTTGTTCCACGGAGGTAACCTCAAACCTTATTCATTTAATACACCAGGCAAACTAGTACGATTTCGACCCGAATGAATTGTTGCCTACAGCTCCGATTTGAATGCAGTTTTCTGCATCGTGTTCAGAAAATAACAAGGAAAAGTCTACGTACGACCAGTTTTGGGAGAAAGCGGAAATGCATCGAGGGTGTATAAAGTGCATCTACCCAGATAGCACAAGATATTTAAAAGATATCTATTATTGTTGTTATACAGTCTAAAGATATATATTATAGATATGTCTGTAGACATAATTAATGTATGTAGACTTCAATTAATGTATCATGGATATCTACTTTTAAATGTTTGAGAGATATTTATATATACATATCTCAGAGATATCTATATACATCTGTATATAGTATACATATCTAAAGATATATACAGATATCTATGAATGTAGTGTAGATATCTATGGTTAAATCTCTGACAAATGTATGTATTTCATCTGCAATCGTTGACTGCAGAGGTCTAGTCAAGCCAGCAGCTGTGGCTTATAAAATATAATATTACAAACACCATTTTTATTCATAGAGAATTATCAGTTTAGTTCTTGAACGATATATCTCAACTAAATAAGCAATACTGGTCAATAATAGGCATCAGATAAAGTATATATAAAGTAGTTTAACGTCAGATAAAAAAAACGTAAAACCCTGTTATGACTCTGGTTGCCTTGTACTCTGCCTTGTCTTTGTTTTTTCATTATGTTAGCTGTGTCCCATTATGATCTTGATACCTAACTAATAAATGACATGGTATGAAGTAAATATAGATTCACACATTTTTCAAAATGTAGGAAGTTTGGTAGGTCTAAAAAGAAAAAAGAAAATTGTTTGGTCAAGGAAGTATGTATGATGATGGTTGAAGAGAGTTGCAGAGACAAGTCGAATGGAGTAAGTTTATTTAATTTTAAAATATGTTTTATATACAGGGTGATTCAGTAAAGCGTAGCGGGCTCTGCAGTTTCAGATTCTACATGAAAAAATAAGTCGAAAATGTAAAATAACATTTTTTCGATTTCGGCTTAGTTTAGCCGTAATCCGCCATTTTGTTTTTTTACAAAAACTCACTGTAACTCTGGAAATAGATAAGATATCGACTTCAAATTTGGAATAAGCATTTTATATGTTACGATTAACAAGTGTACCAAACACAAAGAATTAATTATTATAATTTTCAAAATGGCGGCCGTTACAAATTTTTAATGTGGAATATCTTGAAAACCGTTAACTTTACAAAAAATGAACAGGAAACAAAATATTTTCCTTTTTTAACGACAGACAAAATGATTTTTTTGTAGTTTCAGTAGGTCAAAGGACAACCGAGTTATCAACAAAAAACATAATTTCTTGGTAATTGTCTACAAGCGAATTACGGCTAAACTAAGCCGAAATCGAAAAAGTGTTATACTACATTCTCGACTTACTTTTGCATGTAGAATCTGATAGCTCGCTAGAAAAATAACTACACAAATTGTTCAATTTTAAAAAATTGTGGTTTTAGGCTAATTTTGGTTGTTGTATAGTGGCGAGAAAGTAAAGTGAACAATGCTAGTCGTTCAAGCAGGAATTGAGTATTGTAAATTTTCCTTTTAACAATTTCTAAAACTAAAGTATGCAGGTCTTCAATTTAATAATTACATTCCCTAGACTCGAAGATATATAACAAACATCTAATAAATGCAGAAATTAGATATGTAATAAACATTAAAAAATCATCACATGAACATTGATGTTACATCCATTAATATCTATTAGAAATATTTTATAGATATCTACAAACATCGGGTGATCGGACATATTTTTGAAGGACAGATTCGGAATCTACGACCCCCAAATCCCCTGTATACAAATTTTGATAAGTTTTCATAAATTCAAACAATTTTTATAAATTATGGTAAACGATGCACTTTATGCATGCCCAAAATGCACTTTTTGTCTGCCGACAAGGTATTATATGTAGACTTTTTACCTGATACTTCTTCGAATACAGTGCCGAAAACCGCATTCCGATCGGTACTATAGAAAAATATTTAGTACTAGCTGACCCATACGGCGTTGCCCGTGGTTGTTAGTATTTTCAGTCTTTTTGATGTAATTGTATTCTTTTTAAGTGTTCGTTGAATACCTGTGCGTATCCTACTGTGGTCATGAAAAAAAGGCTACGCTATTTAAGAAAGCACTGAAAACTGTATTCCTGTAAACTACTATCTAACATGAAAAAGCTTTAAATATATCGTTTTAATTCATAGTTTTTACTAATTTTGACTTTCACTTAATTTCATTGACAATGTTGCGAGCACCTACAGCCTAAAAGGAAGCTATGTACCAAATTTCATTTCCAATTCGTTCTTATAGGGATTTTTAGTAACTTTGACCCCCCCCCCCCAAACCGCCCTAAAATTTCGAATTTCTTTTAACCCTTTCTTAGCGAGGGTTTAAATTAGCTGGGGGTCGTAGAAAAGATATTTGAATCACTTTGTAACATCCGAGTTAATTTAGGATGTAACAAACTGGTTCAAATAGAGTTTGTAATTTTAAATGTATAGGCCTAATAATTAGTATAAGATATTGTTTAGTATTTAAATATAATAATATACAATTATATATCAAAATAAAGCTACGAATGTGATTTTTTAATGGCATTTAGTTTAATTCAGATTGTTTGTTTAGTTTTCAATATAATATGTTTAAATTCGTGTATGTTTCTGGTTGTGCATGGTGTCAAATAATTTGTTTGTTATTATTATTATTGATAGCGAAAATATGTTTTGAAAAGTATTAAAAAATTCATAGTTATGATATATTTTATATAAACAATATTTTAAACAGCATATCTCTAAGTAGGCCTATATAGATATTTAATAACCAATGTTTGAGTTGAATTATAATTCTGTAAACATTTTTCGTTGATTTTTCCTTATTTGTATTTCTTTATAGTTTTTCAATCTAACCTTAAAAAGCTGTTAGTTTTAAAGAGTATTAAAGTGATTATAAATTTCCTAAGTATTGTTGCTATGGTAATGATTGTAAACAAACATAACGTGTTGAAAACTTTTTATACGAACAGCTGTTTTTGTAAGCTATGGTTTTGAGTTCATACAGTAAAGGCTGTTGAGTTTCTTCCAAATTTGAAACTTTTTCGGGAAACTTTTCAAATTTTTCTTTACGTATAAACCTTCTATGAACTACTGCAAACATTTTAAGACCAAAATTAGCCAAATCGGTCCAGCCGTTCTCGAGTTTTAGCAAGACTAACGAACAGCAATTCATTTTTATATATATAGATTTATTGTCTAATTTCCCTGGTCTAATACGGGGGTTGGCGTACGAAGCACGCAATGCTCTGTGTATTGAAAATTCTCCCAAACGGGGGCTGGCGTGCGAAGCACGCAATGCATTTTTTTTATTGAAAATACTCATAAAACGGGGATTGGCGTACAATACACTGTGCGTCGGCCGCTTCTCATAGTGTTCAGTGTCAAGTTGACACGTGAATCCAAACAATTTTTATAAATTATGTGAAATGATGCACTTTATGCATGCCCAAAATGCACTTTTTGTCCGCCGACAAGGTATTTATGTAGACTTTTTACCTGATACTTCTCCGAATACAATGCCGAGAACCGCATCTTGATCGGTGCTGCAGAAAAATATTTAGTTATTCTGAATGATTTTGGTCTAATTTCCCTCGTATTTTTTCAGTATTTTCAGTACACAATGCATTGCGTGTTTTGTTAGAGTAAAGTTTTTTTGTTGAACCTTCGTGTTTTCTTATTTTAGATAAGATCAAGCTCACAAGAGAGTAAGGCTGTAACCTACTGCATCAATGTGTATTGTACGTTGTAGTTTAATCAAGCAAATCTTAGTATGCATGCAATGCACAATTTGCACAATGATGTAATAGTAGTTTACGCAACGATTGTATTATGAAGGCCTTTAAGCCACGAGTGAGATGTAAGTTGGAACACGAGCGAAGCGAGTGTTCTAAATATCTCACGAGTGGCTTAAAGGCTGAATACAATCGTTGCGTACACTACTTTATCTACGACCAAAAATATACAGGCTATTTGATGTTTGATGTTGATTGTAGATTTAATCATTGAATAAATAGACCAAAGCGAACTAGGCTTCTTATCTTGGGCCAATTCCTCAAAATACGCAATGAAAACATTCTCGGAAAACGAACTAACACCATTTCTAGTTTTCCACTCCATAAACTGGTTATAAACCTTTTCATAACGAAATTTAGATTTTTCTGGCAACAAATTGTTCAGAGCCGAATTTGCTTTTGTATTAATTTCCTCTGGAGTTAAACAAAATTCATCACTATCACTCATGTTTGCGGAATGCGTCAACTCACGTTTGAGGTTAGTTACAATAACACACTAACATCCGGAACGTATGGGTACAATCAGCTGATGTACGAATAGCGTTATTTTTATTACAACTCTACTTCCGTCAAATGACGAGCTCTCATTGGTCTAGAGCCTATTATGTAAAGTGACTCCTGTTAGGTAATGATATCATTACCTAATCGGGTTGGCTTTTGGTTTGTAATGTACCTCTTTCTGATGTTACTTGTAATAGCGTTATTGGTGTTTATTGCAAAGGTCGTAGATAAAATAAATGTTGCTGTATCCTCTGTTGTGTTGTCTATTTTATAATTTAATTTACACTTTTCAAACCTAGTATTAATTTATACTACTAAATTTCGGGATTTCGGGGGGGGGGGCTAACCCCTCCCCATAACAACGGCCTTGATCAAGATGCAGAAAAATCTCAGAATCGAGGATTTGCTAGAACCAGGAATTAATTTCGCTCTTGCATTCTACTGTGCAACTTCCAGCTTCCGCACCACTTATGCGAGTGGTACGGAAAAAATTATTTATTTTTCAGTACTCTGTCTGGCCTATAACTGGATTTACAAGAAACTCGCTCGCCGCGCTCAGTATCATTTTATCAGAAGTCAGGGCATTGGAACATAATTGACGGTGGAACGAGGCAACTATTTTATTTTGTTTTTAAAATAAATAAAACATTAATGAAAAGTCCGCGCGGAGTACCCCAGCTGGATCGATCCGTCCAGTTCGGAGTTCAATTAAATTTTTTTTACACAGAAAAAGTCATTAAAAATGTAACTTTACGTTAAAAAAACAGAATTCCAAATAAATCCACCTTGTACATTATTAAGTTAAAATCGAAAAGCTACCCCGTCCATCAATACATCCCTATGGGCGGCCATATTTGGACAGTATTTAATTAAAAATCTCACTTGATTACATAACACCGGTTCTGCCTTATTAATTTTATTTTGTCCACATTTTTATAAAAATACAAAAAAATATATATTGAAACGGGGAATAGAAAAAAAAAACACCCGAGTAAATAAACTTTTGCCGGGGTAATTAAATAATGCTGATATATTGTGCAACCCTCTGCAGGAAGGGAGGGGGGTGCAATTATCTGATTGTTGCGAACTCTTTAGAGTAAATAATGAAACAACGAAATGTGACGAGTGTGAAGGCGGGTGTTCTTGTTTTCCTGGATTTGTTGTTCGTGGAAACGTATTTTCGCAAAACAAATACTAAGCCTCCATTTTGTTCTGAATTAAAAAATAATTACCAACTTGACTGTATAAAATACACAGTGAATGAAAATGGTCAAGATATCTGGATAAGAATTTAGTTAAATGATGAAGAAACTATAGTTAACAACTGAAAAAGTTTGACCACAAATTCAGGAAAATCTTGAAAAGTGACCAAAAACTTAGTTAAATATTAAAGAAATCTGATTGTAAATTCAATAAATGTATTGAAGAGAGTGACCAAAGATGTGGTTATAAAAGAAATCTGACCTAATAGCCAGTAAATTCTAAAGAAAGCTGCTAAAGATTAAGTCAAATATTGAAGACATCTGACCAGAAATTCAGTGAAATGTTGAAAAAAGTGGCCAAAAATATAGTTATAAGAGAAATCCGACCAAATATCCAGTAAATTTTGAAGACAGCTGCTAAAGATTAAGTTAAATATTGAAGACATATGACCAGAAATTCAGTGAAATGTTGAAAAAGTGACCCAAGATGTAGTTATAGGAGAAATCCTATCAAATATCCAGTAAATTTTGAAGACAACTGCTAAAGATTAAGTTAAATATTGAAAAAAATCTGACCACAAATTCAGTGAAATGTTGAAGAAAGTGGCCAAAGATAGTTATAAAATAAATCCGACCAAATATCAAGTAAATTTTGAAGACAGCTGCTAAAGATTAAGTTAAATATTGAAAAAATCTGACCACAAATTCAGTGAAATGGTGAAGAGAGTGGCCAAAGATGTAGTTCTAGGAGAAATCCGAACAAATATTCAGTAAATTTTGAAGAAAGCTGCTAAAGATTAAGTTAAATATTGAAGAAATCTGACCACAAATTCAGGGAAATGTTGAAGAGAGTGGACAAAGATGTAGTTATAGGAGAAATCCTACCAAATATCCAGTAAATTTTAAAGAAAGCTGCTAAAGAATAAGTTAAATATTGAAGAAATCTGAACACAAATTCAGTGAAATAGTGAAGAAAGTTACCAAAGATGTAGTTATAGAAGAAATCTGACCAAATATTCAGTAAATGTTTAATAATATGGCTAAAGATTAAGTTAAATATTGAAGAAATCTGATCACAATTCAATGAAATGATGATGAAAGTTGCCAAAGATGTAATTATAGAAGAAATCTGACCAAATATTCAGTAAAAAATGTTTAATAATATGGCTAAAAATTAAGTTAAATATTGAAGAAATCTGATCACAATTCAGTGAAATGATGATGAAAATGGCCAAAGATGTATTTATAAAAGAAATCTGACCAATTATCCAGTAATTTTTTTAAGAAAGTGGCTAGTGATGAAGTTTAATATTGATTAAATTTGACCAAAAATTCAGTAAAATGTTGAAGAAAGTGATCAAAGATGTAGTTTAAGAAGACATCTGTCCAAATATCCTGTACATTTGAAGAAATTGGTTAAAAATATCGATAAATATTGATTAAATTTGACCAGAAATTCAGTGAAATGTTGAAGAAAGTATCGAAAGATATAGTTGAAGAAGACATCTGACCAAATATCCGGTACATTTTGAAGAAAGTGCCTACAGATGAAGTTAGACATTTATGTCTGACAACAAATTCAGTGAAATTTTTAAGAAATTGGAAGATGAAGTTAAAGAAGAAATCTGACCAAATATCCAGTAAATTTTTAAGAATGTGTATGATAAATATTGAAGAAATCTGACCACAAATTCAGTGAAATGTTAAAGAAAGTAGAAATGGTGTTGTTAAAGAAGACATCTGTTTA
>JAGFPH010001135.1:235400-247576 GCA_018207615.1 Philaenus spumarius
GGTTGTTAAAGCGTCATTGCTTTATCAATCGTCATGGCAACCATCAATGGAAAGGTTCTGGGTTCAATTCCCATTGACCCCGAATAATTTTCTAAATAGTTTCTTAACAGACATCGTTGGCTGTGGTTCGGATTCCACGTAAAACTGTAGGTCCCATCTTCATTAGCCTTAAGTGCAAAACAGTAGGACGTTAAAAAAAAAAAAAAAATTGTTAGCGAATTTCCATAGGAAAAATGAGCTATTGCAGTGGACCTTATGGTAAGACCCAAGATCGGGAGTGGCAAATGAGCACCGATCATGGTCCCCAGAACACGTTTTGGGGTGTCATTAAAAATCATATATATATGTATATATGTGTTCGCAATCTAGCGGCCGTATTTTAAGTCCGATTTAGTTCAAATTTGGTACACATGTTGGTTGTCTCCTTCGCTCGGACAAGTTCGTTAGCCAAAAAAATCCAACCACCGGAAGCACGTTTTTTGACCGGAAGTAACTATTTTTTTAGATTTGCTAATGATTTTTTTTACAGTTTGTTCTACACATATAAATGTAGGATGTTATTCTTTCTGTACATTTTGTTTTTTTACACGACCTTATAGCTCACTTGGTTCCTCCAAAATCGATCAAAACGTAAAATACCATAGAAGAACCCGGTTCAAAGCCATGTGGTGGATTCTACCATGGCGTTGGCGTGCGAAGCACGCAATGCATTGTGTATTGAAGATACTCCCAATACGGGGGTTGGCGTGCGAAGCACGCAATGTTTTGTGCGTGGAAGATACTCCCAATATCGGAATGGCGTACGAAGCACGCAAACCATTGTGTATTGAAGATAAGCCCAATATGCGGAATGGTGATCGAACCATTTTGCAGCTATCCAGCACCGCCGTGAATAGACCTATTTCCCAAATTGTTTGGTTGAAACAATATAAACTTAATTTTGGAAATTTGCTCAACTCACGTCAGCGGTTCAGCTGCGTGGTCGAATTATTTTTTATTGTAAAGCTACTGTTACCCTCAGTTCACCCGTTAGACATAACTATTTAAATTGCGTGTGTTATTATCTATTTTATTTAATATAAAACACTTAAAATAATATTTGCCAAATTTTCAGTTCTCTAGCTTTAAGGAAAGTATAGCAATCAATATTTTTATAGGGTTTGTTACTACATTTTCATCCCTTAGTAGCACAGGACAAAATGCAAATCTATGTAACTCTTTCTGTGTATCTTGTAAGAAATAAATGTACATAATTTCAGCTCTCTAGCTGGAAAGTATAACAATTAATATTTATTGTTTTAGGGGTTGTTTAAATCGGTTCAGTAGGAAACCCTTGCGTGCTCCGCACGCCGACATCTTTGGAACCTTCTATGCACATAATCGTGTTATCTTTTCTTTATAATAAAAAAGGTGTACCATTAATAATAACCCCAAAGCTAAGATGGTAAATAATGTTAGTTCAAATCAAATTATTTCGTATATTTTTATAACAGCAGTTATAATAAAGGTTTAAAGAACCAGCAAGGCTCAGGTCTGCACTTTAATAAAAACCTAACCTAAAAGTTAGAAATACAATGAAAGTTTGAAATCAGCTGTTAATTGAAATATTGGAGCAAACAGCTGTTTTATCTGTTATTTTATTCAATTGGTTGCTATGGTAATACATGTAAATACATGTGATGATTCATAAGTCTAGGCCTAACCTAAGATTTTTTCCGACTAAATTTACAATTATTGAAATAAAAAATGTTTTTATCAAAATGAATTATAGCCTATATGTTACTCAGGGATAGTGTAGCTTTTTATTAGTAAAACTATTTTTTCAATCGGTTCAGTAGTTCCAGAGATTACCCTCTACATACAAACCAACAAATTTGACGTCTTTATAATATTAGCATAGACTAGTATGCCACCGTGAAAAACACAGGCAGATTAATTATTACACCAGAAAACCATCATTTAAAATGAAACAAACTTTATCTAGGCATAACTAAGTATCATGGTCGGATTTTTACTTTCTCACTACACTAGGCCTACAGTATAGAGAAAGTATAGTTATCGCAAAAAAAATCGATGTTGAGATTACACTGATATAATATTATAAAGAGGTAAAGTTTTTTTTGTTTGTTTGTTTATTTGTTTGTTTGTATGTAGGGGGTAATCTCTGGCACTACTGAACCGATTGAAAAAATAGTTTTACTAATAAAAAGCTACACTATCTCTGAGTAACATAGGCTATAATTCGTTTCGATAAAAACCTTTTTTTATTTCAATATTTGTAAATTTAGTCGGAAAAAATTCTTAGGTTAGGCCTAGAATGATAAACCAACACATGTATTTACATTTATTACCATAGCAACCAATTGAATAAAATAACAGATAATATAGCTGTTAGGGCCAATATTTCCATTGACAGCTGATTTCAAAATTTTAAGCAATTATTTTTGTATTTCTAGCTTTTAGGTTAGGGTTTTAAAGTGTAGACCTGAGCCTTGCTGGTTCTTTTAACCATTATTATAACTGCCGTTATCAAATATAAGAAATAATTTGATTTGACCATTTATCATTATTTACAATCTTAGTTTTGAGGTTATTATTAATCGTGCACCTTTATTATAAATAAAACATAACATATGTTTGTAGAAGGTCCCATTGGGGGTTGGCGTGCGGAGCACGCAGGGGTCTCCCCTAGTACCTTTACAAATTAACACCACCCGGGAAACACGTGTGGATTGAGGACACCATGGACGCGAACAACTTTTACTATAAGCTGCAACAGTGCAATGGTAGTGTTGTCAGTTGGTGCGAGGAGGTAGGCGAATCTCGACCTTCCTTCGCTTCACTAGTTCGATATCTGGCAACACCGCAATTTTCACCCGCCTAATTTCATGGCTGTGAGTTTAGCCACTAGTCTTTCTAAACGTTTAAGCCTCGTCCACACTTGCAGACTGTGTATGCAAACAATCGGCCGACTGTCGGCAGACTGTCTGCCGACTGTTTGCAGACTGTCTGCCGACACAGTTTGCGATTCGAGTCTCCGTCTTGTTTTGCGTCCACACTAGAAAGCCAGTGTTTGACGACATGGTGACTGAATATGCCGTGGTTTTAGCTTGTGCGTGCTTTATCTTTGTAAATCATGTGGCTGATTTATTATTAAATAATAATAACAATACACTAATTCTCACACACATACGTTTAATGACTGTAATATTACCCTCCCTCTCTTTCCTATTGACTGTGGTATTTCACTTTCTGTTGTTACGATAATCCTATTGGTTGTTTATACGCTAAGACCATGCCCACTCTTGTAGAGGGATATAAATATGTAGCTTAGTCCCAGGCTAAACTAGTTATACTTAGTTGTAGCTTATGTATCACTGAGGATGACGACTTTGTCGTTGAAACGCGTTTGGTCATTAATCGAATGTATGTGAGAATTAGTGTATTGTTATTATTTTTTTTTTTAAATCTCTCTATGTATAAAATAACACAATATTTTGTTAGTTATATTGTTCAAACAATAGTTTTTCACTAAAAATTCAATATTAATATATGTTCTGTAATATTAAAAAAGTCACTTTAGAGACTAATATTGAAATATAGGCTACTATTCTTAATTTCAAATAAAAAGTAAAGGGGTAAAAATACGTATTACTTACTCTCACAATTTTATTGATATAATAAGAATAAATAAATTGTTATGTTATGTTCTTCACAAAAGTATAAAATGTACCATAAAATACATCACTTTACAGTATAAGTATATTGATAGTCGGCCGACAGTCTGCGTGTTTCCCGTTCGTTTGGAAAACAGAAAACATTGTCTTTTGTCTCCAGAAACACACAGACTGTCGGCGGACAGTCGGCAGACAGTCGGCAGACTGTCCGCCGACAGTCTCCGGAGACAAGAGAAAACACCGGAGAGACAGTCGGCCGACAATGTTTCCGCAGACAAGTCTGCAAGTGTGGACGGGGCTTTACAGTCAAGGTATATCAAACAAGTTTTTATAATTTCTGAACATAATATAACTAAACTTGGTATCATACCGTTTTATAGAGCGGATGTTGATCGGCATTCCTAACAAAGTATTCCAGGAAATGATGTTCGGCAGATCCTAATAATATTGTAGACATCCAAAGACTTTACGTCAAGGTCAGGAATATCAGCAGAAATGTCGATCCTGCTCCTTTCCAAAACTGTTCGCTTTGTGTGTGTGATCGCCTACTTTCCTGATTTAAGTTTTTCTAAATTTATTCAAGATACTTTAATAATTAATTGAGTGTTGAATTTCCATCTTTGAACTAGGCTAAGATGTGGCAATTACTTTTAGTTAGACAAACACAGTAAACAAAGACAAAGCAATAAATAACTGCCATTGAACACCTAACAACGTTGAGGGTACCGCTGGTGTAATTCTTTCCCTTTCAGTTTGCTTCAAAATAAATTTGTAAGAAATTTAAGTTAGATATAAATAGTATAATAAAAAATAATATAATGATGTAATTAAATTATTTTTGTAAGGTATATTTTTCCTTATTGTTGATTTAAAATTTGTTTGTATA
This sequence comes from Philaenus spumarius, assembly GCA_018207615.1. NCBI lineage: Eukaryota > Metazoa > Arthropoda > Insecta > Hemiptera > Aphrophoridae > Philaenus > Philaenus spumarius. The sequence continues at coordinate 239,964 of JAGFPH010001135.1, forward strand.
CAATATTTGGTTTGATTAACTTTAATTAGTTTTATTAGTTTGTATAAACATATTTATTATAAAAAAAACTTATTAAGTTTTAATATTGTAATTAAACATTCATATTTTTATAGAACTGTAACATTGAAAAATTGAGTATTTATAGATTTTAAATTTTCCTTACGTGTGTAATCAAATTGTGTACTACTTTTGAAATATTTTTTATTTATTTTTATTATTAGTCTACAATCTACATGTTTTTCATTTACTGTAATGATCGGAAAATAAGATTGTTCCTGTTTGTGTTCAGTTGTGTTTAGTTTTTCTATTTCATAAGAGTAATAACCTGATTAAATCAATGCCTGGATGTCAGACTGACATTTTAATACCTAGCCTAAGGTGACCAAATCATTTCCGTTGAAAACCGGGGGACACAACCAGCCTGGACCAAAGGAACCCCCCCCCCCCCAATGTACACAGGTTTTTAAAATATAAAATATTTGCATTTTTAAAGAAATTTATGTTTTGTAATACATTTTGTTGATTATAGCCTATTGAAAAAAACACAAATTGTACTATGACTTATTTATATATCTGTTTAATTAATATTATTTAAAAAAATGATTATAGTTTTTAAAATATTACAACCTTGGAATTTATAATTAAATTTAATTAACATAAGCTTTAAGTATTACTGAGTGTTTGTACATGGGGTTGATTGTTCTTGGAGATGTTTAAATTTATCGTGTCGTATTTCGTTGAATCAATACAACAAAAAGAACATACAATTACATACTTAAATTGTTGAATTTGTACCATATAAACATTATTTACTTTCTTGTAAAACTTTGCGAAATCTGTTATGATAATAAATAAATAGGCCTACATAAACGTAGAACTATGTACACTCCTTTATTCCGAGTATAATTGAGTGAGGCCAATGCATTGCTATAATCCAAAGAAAAAATCAGATTTTTTAAAAGAAGAAATTTTGCGTCTTGAGACATTTCAGTTGTTTAGAAATTAGATTGTTCAAAATGTCCTAAATTGTTTACGATCCCTAAATAAAGTTACAAAACAAGACAAGAAACTATTAGGCCTATGTTCATTTAGTATTCAATATCATGTCTGCGGTAAAATTAAATACAAATATACCCACTTGTTGATTAAATATCGCTGACGAAAACTTTGCTACTCGGCTATTTCAGACGGGGAGGGGAGATTCGGAGCAGACACAAGGTAAAATGTTACGCATGCGCTGTGCGTTTGAACTATTTTTGTGAGGCGGCAGGCGGAGTATTGCTTCGACTACTTCTGGTAGTTCACAAATCTGCCTCGTAGGAAAGGAGCGGTAGAGTCAACTTCGAAACTTATTTTATGTACTGCAGACCCTTAACGACTCCAGCAATGTAAAAACACGTTTATTAACAATTAATAAGTATTTACCTTATTCAATATAATTTAATAACTCGTACAAGAATAATTGGAGGAAACATGTTAAGAAATAAATCAAACAAAAAACAATCGACTAAATGAACCAGGAATGTTATACCCAATATGTACATGCTATAGTTAAATTAACAACTCCAGTAATGTGAACACAAGTTTATTAACAATTAATAAGAAATTACCTACTTTAATATAATTTATAACTTATACAAGAATGCAATTGGAGGAATCATGTTAAGAAAAATATAAAAACTGTATATACTAAAATAACCAGAAGTTTTGTTTACAATATTTACATTCAAAATATATTAGGAGTTAAAGACTTTTCCGAGAACACATTTAAAATATATTAAAACAACAAAAACTATAAAGTGAATAAGAAATGTGGAAGCAAATGTGGAAGCTAAGTTAGTAAACTGATGTTTTAAAATGTTTATACTTAATTATTATTCAATTCTCAACTAATATATTTTACTTTCATGTTTGTTGCAATAATACAACAACATGTGAATAGTATCATATTTACAATCATAAAATATAAGATTTACGTAAATGCCTCGTGTCTAAGAACATAAGTGAACATACCTGTTTAAAACTAGCACATAAAATATATCAGAAAAGTGTAGAAAATAGAATAAGATGGACAAAATTAAAACTTTAAAACCTTTCTGTATTTTGAATAGCAAGTGGTATTATTAAAACTGACAAATTTAAATTTTAAAATATTAAATGTGAGATTAAATTAGTCCTCAGTCCATACCTGCAAAATCCTAAGCCAGAGGGAAGCATCTTTATCTCTTTCATACAGGCTAAACGGTTTGTCCGATTCAAGTTTCAAATCCGAAATCCACGATAACTATTACCAATTTCAAGATGGCGTCCAAAAATGGGATTTTAAGGTAATGCGAGATAAATTTACCACAACTTCCCTACCCATGGCGAGTAAACGGTTAGTCGAATTTCACTTTTGATGAAAAATTGTTAGTCAGAAATTTAATTTAATTTAATGATATGGATGAAACAACAACGGTTGGTTTTAGATGGAGTTGGTGTAGATTTTGACAACTAACTGAATATTATTACGAACAACAGTAGCGAAGCACGGGCATTCAGCTAGTATACATATATATTATCGTAATCATGTCGTATTTGGTATCATTTTCTTTGAAATCGTGCGGAGGTTACAAATATACCATTATCAGTTGTTAAAGTTTGAGTTTTGCGAAAATCGCAGTTACGTATTGGACGCCCTAGTCTATGAGTCATCTACCTGGCGGGCGGGACGGCTGCATTTGTGCAATGACTACATATCAATCATTGATTTGTGTGAGTGTGTGTGTAAGGGTCTCCTAATCCCTTAGGCGCCACGGCAAGGAGAACGGAGTATAGGGGGTAATCTCTGGTACTATTGAACCGATTGAAAATATAGTTTTACTAATAAAAAGCTACACTGTCCCTGAGTAACATAGGCTATAATTAATTTCGATAAAAAACCTTTTATATTTCAATATTATTTGTAAATTTAGTCGGAAATAATTCTTAGGTTATGTAACCAACACATGTATTTACATTTATTACCATAGCAACCAATTGAATAAAGTAACACAATATAATAGCTGTTTGCTCCAATATTTCCATTAACAGCTGATTTTAAAATTTGGAGCAATTATTTTTGTATTTCTATATTTTAGGTTAGGGTTTTAAAGTGCAGACCTTAGCCTTGCTGGTTCTTTTAACCATTATAATAACTGCTGTTATAAAATAAAATAAATAATTTAATTTGAACATTTAACATTATTTACCATCTCAGTTTTGAGGTTATTAATAATCCTATACCTTTATTATAAATAAAATGTAACATATGTTTTTAGAAGGCTCCATTGGGGGTTGGCGTGCGGAGCACGCAGGGGTCTCCCCTAGTCTATACTAATATTATAAAGAGGTAAAGTTTGTTTGTTTGTATGTAAGGGGTAATCTCTGGAACTACTGAACCTATTGAAAAAATAGTTTTACTAATAAAAAGCTACACTATCCCTGAGTAACATAGGCTATAATTCATTTTATTATGAACAGATTTTATTCAAATATTTGTAAATTTAGTCGGAAATTTTTTTAGATTAGTCTTAGACTGATGAATCATTACATGTATTACCATAGCAACCAATTGAATAAAATAGCAGATAAAACAGCTGATTTCAAACTTGGATGCAACTATTTAAATTTCTAACTTTTGGGTTAAGTTTTTATTTAAGTGTAAACCTGAGCCTTGCTGGTTCTTTTAACCAATATTACTAGGTATGCAATGCAGATGTCTGCTTACAATATTGAGCGGAGCAAGTATTTTCTTAATCAATACTTTGGAGCACCTGACTTAAACAAAACAACAATTGCACAGAAAATTACTGAATTTACAAACAGCTGCAAAACAACAATTGCACATAAAACTATTGTATTTACAAACAGCTGATAGTAACAGTCTGAAGTTAGATATGATCCTTTTAACAGCTGTATAATCAACCACAGTAAATAAACCAAATAAAATATTTCTTCTATTAAAATAACATTGTAACTTTAAAGGGTCGTAGGGCAAAACCCTGACGTCCGATTTGGACCATTTCAGATTTATACCTTCCCATAGTTGGTTATTATGACCGTACCAAATTTCATGCGGATCACTTCAGCCGTTCAGGAGGAGTATGTGGAAATAAAAAGCCAGTGTGTAGTATAAGAGCTCCGCTCGCTCCGCTCCCTCCTCTCAATAACTGCTGTTATAAAATATACGAAAAAATTTGATTTGAATATTTAACATTATTTACCATCTTGGCTTTTTGGTTATTATTAATAATACTATAAAGAGGTACAAATTTGTTTGTTTGTTTGTATGAAGGGAGTAATCTCTGGAACTATTGGACCGATTGAAAAAATAGTTTTACTTAAAAAGCTACACTATCCTTGAGCAACATAGGCTAGAATTAATTTTGATTTAGTGGTTAAAACAACTCCTAAAATAATCAATATTAATTGTTATACTTTCCTTAAAACTAGAGAGCTGAAAATCAACAAACATAAAAACAAGTATCACAGATTGACATAATTTCGCGTGCTGCTAAGGGGTGAAATGTAGGAAAAATATTGATTTTTATAATTTCTTAAGCTAGAGAATAAACCCTTAATAAATTAAGGAATTTATAAATAAGAAACCGCAATGTTACAGCCTAATTAAAATAAATAAGACATATTGCAATTTATTAGTAGGGCCTATTAATAATTAACCTACCAGTTTGCATTTGCTTCGATGCGAGTCACCGCGGGGGTTGGCAAGTGAAGCGAGCGGGGGGGGGGGGGGGGGGGGGGGGGGTGGAGCCCTCTAGTAAATAATAAAAAGGGGAAGAAGCAATACTATTAAAAATTAAATTATACAATAACTAGGGACTCCGCCCCAGCTAGCTACACCCAACAACTTCGGTGGCTATCCATGACATAGCCAATGCAAACAGATAATTGTATACTCTGATATTTTCATGGAAACGACAATAGAGCGGTGACCTATTTATACATAGCTAATGTAATGCATAGATCCAAATAGACACGACCAACCCCAATAATTTGAATTACGGCATGCGTTGTAATTTTACGATTAATATTTAAATAATCACTATTTCAAACCAATTTGGATATTACCAACTAAAGGAAACGATGTAATATGTAACACCAGATGTTTGATTTATAATATTACCTTTCGTTTCTTTTTCATAATCTAAAAAAAAACTTGTAGTCGTGAATAATAATAATCTGATTCTAAATTTGCTAAATTCTTTGTAAATAAACGTGTTTTAGTTCATTGTAGGCCTAACTTAAAATTATGTTAAGTTTAGTTAAGTTATTTGTAATAATTGGTTTTTTTAACCATGCATCCCAACACAGTAAATCCTATACGAACACCGTAAACAGAGCAATATTGTATGTACATATGCTGTCATAATCTTTAACTTAGCTATTATCCTTCATCTGATTGTTTTAACAGTTACACCATCCGATAGGGAACCAAAAGGGCTACAAAAAAGGTAAATTGACATTTTTTGTTCAACTGTACGATTTTTGAGTAATTTAGGTTTGAATTTTTCAAACAGCCGCCATTTTGAAAAGCATGATTGGATTTTCCGCTTATTTTTCTTGAGATGTATAATTATTAGGTTAAACTTCATGCCAAGTTTGAACTCAATCAGTCAAACCGTTTTCTAGATAATAATGATTTTCTACGAAAAACAAAATGGTGGATATCTAGAAAACGAAGAGTTTTCGGGTCTGTGTGGTGTTTATATGAACTGTTTTCTTATTTTGACCCATAGAACCATTCCCCGAATTGTTGGTACATTTCTTATGGGTCACTCTGTATACGTGTAATGACAACGCATTCTGGGGACCATAATCGTTGCTCATTGACCATTCCCTACCTTAGGTCTCACCATAAGTTTTACTGCAGTAGCTCATCTTTCCTATGTAACTAGCTGGGCCTGCGATTACATACACGCAAACATGTATTTTTTCCAAAATTTAACCCGTCTTCATCCTGCCACTAAATTAAAGGACATTACAGGGCTTTATAAGTGAGCAAGCAATACAATGCCTCGTCTAATGAACTCCTGTTCAACTAAGACCACTTAAACTTTATATGTAACGGGGACATTGTACCCTCCGCGATGTTCTGCTACAATGTTGTCCCGATGACTTCCAGGCGTATGCAATGTTGATACATACTGTCAGTGCGGGTCTTGCATACACAGCGCCGTTAGTTACAACGTATGCATGAGAGGCGCACTTTAAAATTTACACATTTTCAGTCGTGGGACTGTCAACAGATGTAAAAACTGTTATGAATATAAATCTTTGGATTTATTGGTTTAATTTGAAATTTGATCGTGATTTTTTATCTTGTACCGTTTGAATCTAAAATAATTCGAATTATTTTCCGTTCTTACTATTCAAAAATTTTCAAAACCTTTTTTCGTGCATCTATACAGGCATAATTGACGTGTTTGGTGCAAATTTGTTCGAAATCGATCGAATAGTTTTCTCTCTAGATAATAATAATAATAATAATAATAATAATAATAATATTTATTAGTTAAACTCCTACTTTAATAAATCACCTCTCCTACCCTCCCTACAATTATGAAGTCACAGTGAATCTGTTTAATAATTTAAATATGTTTGTGAGAAAGTATGTGCCAGCTCCTGGTACCGTTTTTTAATTGAAAGCAGATTTATATGTTAGGAGTATATCACTTTTTATGTTCGCACGATTTAAATTTTGTTTCCTAAACAAGCTTGGTGCGTGTGAGGCACGCATCGGTCCAGTATTTTAACTTGCGTCTTTGATTCTATAAAGTTTCCAATATCACTCGTGCATAATATTTCCTCCTACTGTTTTTATTCAAAAACCTCTAATCCGATTTCACAAGTTTTCTTTCTCCATTTTGTCATTGCATCGGGTGATAAATCAACGCGGCACCGTCGTACATCAAAATTAGCGACAGTGCGTACTCATTAATTAACTATTCCGATAATATTAATTACTACATAAATCAAATAAATTAACGCTCTCTGCCGGCGGACACCGGAAACCTAATTGTATCCAATAGTTCCGGTCTTTGTAACCAGGGAGCGTTGAGGTAGTCTATTTCAACTAGTTTCCTACAAACAGACGGAAACGGAGTACGTGTTGTCCCTTTGACTTGACTTCTGCAAATCTCATTCTTTTGTGAAATACGTATGTGTACATTTTCAAATTTTAGTTGGGTTTCAAATTTTCAGCCTTTGCTTATGCGAACCTACCTTGAAACAATGTTACACAAAGTTAATGTCATTAGTATTTATACACCTTTTTACATAACTTTTAGTTTAAATTTTCGATTTTATTAGGTAACTCGAGGGCTCCAAACCCTGCTCGCTTCGCTCGCCAACCCTCGCGGTGAAGCAAACGCAAACAGATTGCAATTTATGAAACAAAGGCGTCAGTCATGGGAAGTATAACAATTATTTTTTATTATAAAGCTTCTGTTACCCTCAGTTCGCCCATTAGACGTAACTGTTTAAATTGCATGTGTTATTAATTATTAGCAGAGCCACGGTGGCCGTGGTTGTTAAAGCGTCATTGCTTTATCAATCGTCATGGCAACCATCAA
>JAGFPH010001135.1:268223-282649 GCA_018207615.1 Philaenus spumarius
CGTATTGGGAGTATTTTCAATACACAATGCATTGCATGCTTCGCACGCCAACCCCTTTATTAGGGGTATTTTCAATACAGCTTGCATTGCGTGGTTCGAACGCCATTTCCCGTATTGGGGGTATTTTCAATACACATTGCATTGCCTGCTTTCCACGCCAACCCCCTTATTGGGAGTATTTTCAATACACAATGCATTACGTGCTTCGCACGCCAACCTCCGTATTGGGAGTATTTAATGGGACTATTTCTAAACGTCTTAAATGAATGAATACAGAAAACATAATATTCAAAATTTTATGTAATTAATTACGAACAGAAAATAAAACACCTTAAACTCAATTCACAACTTACTTAACTCATGAAATATTAGACGTATCTTTTCAATGACATCGGACTGCGCATGCGAACGTAAATAACCACGATTTGCGGACTTCGTTACTCCTACAACTTAACATAACTTAGTCTACATCTATAACACAACAGGAACACACACAATTTTCACTTTATAAAATTCTGTAATACATAAATATTTAATAATTACCGTAGGCTACTTTATCAAACTGCAAACTATATACATTCGATATACATAGATTTCACGATTCGATACGTTGAATCAATCCGATGAATCGATGAAAATAATAAAATTCTAATAACTTACAGTGTCTAGTCACAAAATGTAAGCATAAAAAAAAGAAAGGAGTCGCGGGACTGCAGATAAAAGTGAAAACTGTAATGAATATAAATCGTTGGTTGTATTGGTTTAATCTGAAATTTGATTATTTTACACACACAAAATTTCATAAAAATCGGTGAAGCCGTTTCGGAGGAGTTCGATAACAAACTGTGACACGAGATTTTTTTATATATAGATTATATATTAATATATCAACTATTAGTATTAATATTAATATTGCCTACGTTTAAAGACATTTATGTTGACTTGACTTACATATTTTCAAAAAGGCAACAGTTTAAAACTTCCAAACAAATATAAGCAAAAAACTAGCGCTTTCCCGAAAAAATTTCAAGAATAACTTTTTTTAACAAATTTAATTAATTATCGACTGGATTTTTATCAGTGGGCGATGTCCAGGATCGAACGGCAATGCAACATTGAAAACAAAATAAATAATATCCCATTGCAATAATAAACTGTATCAAATGCGTTTCATTTATTTTGACAAAGAAAAACTGTTTGTCTACACAAATTTTTATTAAATTTTTGCTATTTTTAAGTACTTTTAAGAGAGAGAAACTGTACCTATGTTGCAATATATTTATTTGGCAGATTCTATTTCACTTAAATTCGCTAATAAAGGACCTACGTAGTACGACCCAAGGATAGAACTACGGTGGTTGGCGTGCGAAGCATGCAATGCACTGTGTATTGAAAATACTCCCAATACGAGGATTGGCGTGCGAAGCAGGCAATGCATTGTGTATTGAAAATACTCCCAATACAGGGGTTAACGTGCGAAGCACGCAATGTTCTGTGTAATGAAAATTCTCCTAATACGGAATTAGGCGTGCAAAGCACGCAATGCTCTGTGTATTGAAAATTCTCCCAATACAGTGGTTGTCGTGCGAAGTACGCAATGCTTTGTGTATTGAAAATTCTCCCAATAAGGGGTTTTCGTGCGAAGCACGCAATGCTCTGTGTATTGAAAAATCTCTCAATACGAGGATTGGCGTGCGAAGCACGCAATACACTGTGTATTGAAAACAATCCCAAAACGGGGGGTTGCGTGCCAAGCACGCAATGCATTGTGTATTGAAAGTACAACCAATACTTGGGGTTCAATGCATTCTGTATTGAAAATACTCCAAAATACGTTGGTTGGCGTGCGAATCACGCAATGCACTGTTTATTGACAATACTCCCAATACGGGGATAGTCGTGCGAAGCACTCAATGCATTGTGTATTGAAAATAAATACTCCCAATATTCCCAAAAATGTTTTCCTGGCTACGGCCTTCGAGCTACGTAGTGCGACACAAGGACAGAACACAAGTAGGCCTATGTACGGCCAAGGTAGGCCTAATATGGAACGGTTTGGTTTAATTGAGTCAACCAAAAGTAGTAAATTTAATGGCCTCCCGATTACCATACTTACGCTTAACATATCCTTTACAATGTAAGCCGAGGGTGCGATAAATCAAACAAACTGCACTCCGAGGTTGGCTTTTCTTCCCAGATATAATTAACTAAAATAATGAAGCCAGACTTGAGCCAAGTTATTATCATAAATTAAAAACGTCCGGTTATCTTCTGCGCAGTCGAGCTCGATTTATTTCATTTCATTTTGATTCGGTTTTATTTATCGCCGGCTGTATTAACTGTTGGTCTCATTTAGATGTTAACTAGATACAGGTGGGGGAGAATGTTAGCAGTAGTGCCAACCTTGCCGAGTCGAATGTTCTCGTTAATGCAATACCAACGTGTTTGCAGGCAGCGAGAAAAATGAACGCGATTTTTAAGTAGCTAGTTTGTAAAAAAATAACGGTACCAGGAACTGGCACATACTTTCTCACAAACATATTTAAATTAATTATTAAACAGATTCACTGTGACTTCATAATTGTAGGAGAAGAAGGAGAGGTGATATTAAAGTAGGTTATTAATTAATAAATATTATTATTATTAGCTAGAGAGAAAACTATTCAATCGATTTCGAACAAAATTGCACCAAACACGTCAATTAGGCCTGTATAGATGCACGAAAAAAGGTTTTAAACATTTTTTGAAAACTAACCCCCTTTATGGCCAAAAAACCCCCAAAAATCAGTTATTATTATTAGCTAAACCAGAATTTTTAGAAAGATACGGTGTTTTTCATATGGTAGGGTACATAGAGGCTACAATTAAGACAAATTTTATCAAAATCGTTAAAACCGTTTTTTTTTATAAAAAAAAATAATAACAGGTTTTTTGGGGGGTTTTTTTTTGCCAAAAAAGGAGTTGTTTTCAAAATTTTCAAAACCGTTTTTCAAGCATCTATACAGGCCTACTTGACATGTGTGGTGCAAATTTGTTTGAAATCGATCGAATAGTTTTCGCTCTAGCTTTGTATACATACAGACATTTTGTAAAAACCACTTTTTTGGACTCAGGGGTCCCAAAACGGTTATTTCCACAAAAATCTCAACATCAATTTTTTGCGATCACTATACTTTCTCTATACTATATTATAGTATAGAGAAAGTAAAGTGGTTGTGCTTAAGACCACACGTTAGAAGTGATAACTTCTGTGACCGATTTATATTTTTATCAGTATTAATATAAGAGGAGAATAACGGACAACAATTTACACAAGTTATTATGATTTTTTGAAATTGCATAATTAATTATTGAAATAACAAATTACTCTTAACTCATACAAATTGTAAGTAAGTAATTTATACTAATATTATAAAGAGGAAAGTTTTTTTTTGTATGTAGGGTTTTATCTCTGGAACTACTTGAACCGATTGAAAAAATGGTTTACTAATAAAAAGCTACATTATCCCTGAGTAACATAGGCTGTAATTCATTTCGATAAAAACATTTTTTTATTTCAATATTTGTAAATTTAGTCGGAAAAAATTCTTAGGTTAGGCCTAGACTGATAAATCGACACATGTATTTACATTTATTACCATAGCAACCAATTGAATAAAATAACAGCTGTTTGGTCTAATATTTACAATTATAGCTAACTTCAAACTTTTTATTTCTAACTTTTAGGTTAGGTTTTTATTGAAGTGTAGCCTTAATGGTTCTTTTGACCTTTATTATAACTGCTGTTATAAAATACACGAAATGATTTTAACATTTAATTAACATTATTTACCGTCTTAGCTTTGGGGTTATTTATTAATCCTACACCTTTATTATAAAGAAAACATGACATGATTATGTGTATAGAAGGTTCAAACGAGGTTGGCGTGTGGAGCAAGCAGGGGTTTCCAATAGTAATAAATATAATTGTAACTGTCAATGTACTTACCGACTTTGTGTATTAACGAATCCAACAAAGAAAATTCAACACTCTTATCAATATCATGAGTCACTTTCTATGTATATAGTAAATCACGTGAAAAGAGGTGACGAAATATTTATAACTGAAATTTTAGTACTATTAAAAAATAAGGCAATGATCTTAAGTTATATTTTAAACTTATTCAAATTAACTGTTAATTTATTCAAAAATACAAAGTATTCAAACGGGCAAATAAAAAATGTTAAAACTCTCACCTATGTACAATATACTCGAAGTTACGATGTGTAAACAGCCTATGGGCTAGTAGTTCCGAATAATCGCAGATGGCAGCACACAACAACGTTCCCCGATGATCCGCACCAACTCAATATCAAATATATAAAGCAGAAGACCGTTAGAACACTCGACGATTCACACTATACTCGCACATTAAACTGATAAGAACAGATACTACACTTTGATCTTAATCAAGAGGCCGATAAGCGATACTGTTACAAGGCACTTTGAGTAAACATTTAAAACGTTCCTAGTCTGTAATAGCGCGAAGTTTATATAAATTGCAATTGTTTATACCGGTCGAAATAAGAAAAAGCACGGTTTCAGAGCGAATCGCCTTCAGGATTACGTTTGAAACGTTACTAGCTACATTTTAACATTGAAGCACGCGCTTACTTGTCCATATATACTATGTATCACCTATTTCCTCTCCACGCTGTGATTTGTGTCTACGCAAAAAGTTCGTGACTCGAGATTTCAGAAACATAGTCAAGCGAAAGTGAACAACGGGCCAATAGATGTTATCACTTCAAAAATACATTTTACATGGCAAATTGTTCAAACAAATAAATACTAAGACTGTATGAGAGAGATAACCAAATATAAGGAAACTCACCAGCTCTGAGGCACTCCTCAGTTAGGCACACTTTAGGCTCGTTTGGCACTGAAAATAAAACAAAACTGTATTAATTCTAGTATACTTAAATACGTGTTATTATAAATTAATTAGTTACAAAGGAAACCATCTGCATGTCTCGCACAACAACGGTCTTACTGTACATCTACAAACATATTTAATAGCTAGAGGGTTCCACCCCCTGCTCGCTTCGCTCGCCAACCCCCGCGGTGACTCACGTCGAAGCAAATGCAAACATGTTATTTTATATAAATAGGTCCTACTATTAAACTCTAATATGTATTATCTATACATAATTAATTTGCTAGGGGTTATTTTGTGAGTAGAACTCCTCCTAGAGTTTTTAACCGATTTTGATGTTTTTGGTGTCATTTTACAGAGCTCACTCTGAAGTTGTGCTTCCCTTAAAATGAGCTCAATGTATGTTAAGGGCTTCGCCCCAGTGGCCCTCAAAGTTGCCATGTTAATCTTATGGAAGGTCAATCTTAAGGAAGAAGAAGAAAGATTTCTTTTGATTTTATCAGGGGCACAAAAACAGCTGTTCGTATGAAAAGCTTAAAACAGCTGATTTTGATCAACAGCTGATTTTGATCAACAACTGATTTGGATCAAAAACTGAATATAATTTTAGGTTAAGTAAATCAAGCAATAGCGAAGCATTGCCCGGTCCACTAGTTTATTTGTAATAAGGATGTAACATAGTGGTTTCTTATTTTTAAATTCCTTAATTTATTAAGAGTTTATTCTCTAGAAGGAAAGTATAACAATCAACATTTTTACTACATTTTCACCACTTAGCAAATCTCGTTTACCTTTTCTATGTATCTTGTAAGAAATACGTGTACAAAATTTCAGCTCTCTAGCTTTAAGGAAAGTATAACAATTAATATTATTTTATTCTTTTAGAGGTTGTTTTAACCTATAAATCAAAATTATTTCTAGCCTATTTTACTCAAAGACAGTGTAACTTTTTATCAGTAAAAATATTTTTTCAATCGGTTCAGTAGTTCCAGAGATTACCCCCTACATACAAACAAATAAACAAACAAATTTTGCCTTTTTATAATATTATTAATAATAACCCCAAAGCTAAGAAGTACCAGCAAGGCTCAGGTCTACACTTTAATAAAAACTAACCTAAAAGTTTGAAATACAAAGTTTGAAATTAGCTATTAATGGAAATATTAGAGCTAACGGCTGTTTTGTCTGTTATTTTATTCAATTTTTTGCTATGGTAATTCATGAGTCTTGGCCTAACCTGAGATTTTTTCTGACTAAATTTACAAATATTGAAATAAAAAATGTTTTATCAAAATAAATTATGGCCTATGTTACTCAGGGATAGTGTAGCTTTTCATTAGTAAAACTATTTTCTCAATCGGTTCAGTAGTTCCAGAGATTAATCCCTACATAAAAACAAACAAACAAATTTTACCTCTTTATAATATTAGTGTAGAGTTGACCACGCATCTGAACCGCTGACGTGAGTTGAGCGGATTCCCAAAACAAAGTTTATATGTTTTATGGTTTCAACCAACTGTTTGGGAAGTTAGTCTACTCACGAAGGCGCTGAATAGCTACGAAATATATTAGTAGAATTTGGTTGCGCCTCACCCTCCAGCAAACGGCTCGGAGCTTCGCTCCGCTCCCAGCGGAGAAATTCGTCGTCGGCCCTGGATCAGAAGATTTCCCCAAGTAGATATAAACCGGGTACTTTTATGGTATTTTACGTTTTGATCGATTTTTAGGGAACCAAGCGAGCTGTAAGATCGTGTAAAAAAACAAAATGAGCAGAACAAAAGCCCACATTTATTTTTTTAGATAAAACTGCAAACAATTATTTTAGTATGCAAAATCTCAAACAAAATTTATATCGAACTCGTCCGGTCAACTTGAACAACCAAATTTAACCAATTTGGACTTAAATGCGGCCGTTAGAGTGCAAATGCATACATACATATACACAAAGTGTTCATAAAGTCCCTTTAAACCCCCTCATTATTTTTGTTACTGAAAATAAGTTAACAAAACTTTGTATATATTATCTTGTGTTGCATAACAGGGCAACTTTTTTTACATATCTGACCCTCTATGATTTTGGGGGGCTTAGGGGGGATAGAAATTTCAAATATGAACGTAGGTCATGCAACACCATTGAAAAGCTTATTAAAATAGACACAAAATGGCACAAACTGTAGCTTAATATCTTACTTCATCCAAAGTAATGGACAATCAAAGTTCTGGAAAATAACATACAACCTACTTGTTCCTAATATTAATAAATGAATAACCTGCTTTGATGACATGATAAAAATATCATTTTCAGAACTTTGTCCATTACTTTAAAACGAAACAAGATACTATACCATTCCATATCTCTTTTAATAAGCTTTTCGATGGTATATTGCATGACCTACCTTTATATTCGGAATTTTTAACCCTCCAGTGCTCCTCAAGCCCCCCAAAATCATGAAGGATCAGTATGTCAACAAATTTGTCCTTTTATGCAACACAATATATACACAAAGTTTTGTTAACTTATTTTCAATAACAAAAATAATAAAGGGTTTAAAGGGACTTTATGAACACTCTGTATATAATGTTTAATGACAACCCAAAAAGTGTTCTGGAGACCATGATCGGTGCTCATTGACTACTCCTGACCTTAGGTCTCACCATAAGGGTCACTGCAATAGCTCATCTGTCCTATGGAAATTCGCTAGTAAAAGTGGATTGCCTAGGTCGGTCGCTACTAGGCAATCGATTCAGACAGGTATAATATGACATGAATCTGTCGCTAGCTATGACTTTGTACGTTGCCAACAAATACGAGCTTTTGTTTAATTGGGATGAAAAACATAAAAAAATACTCAAACAAAAAAATAAGTTGGAAAAAAACAATTACGTCCGCATGTAGAGCGGGGCTATATTTGTTGATCTGCGAGCCCGCCTGCATAGCCTAGCCTATCCTGTGCAACATCTCTCGTTTATAAAAAAATACGTTTTTTTCAATTATTATTTCCATACATGGGGTATTTTTAACAAACCCCTAATTGTTTTCACTGAAATGTTTGTTCGGATGTACAGTATTGTATTTACCAGACAAGGGCAACAGTTCGTTTCATGGAAACGCGGACGCGTTCCTCACCTGACTGGTTGATCCTTGTTGAAAGAGGAATAAAGAGATGAATCTATCTGGACACAATAAAACTAATTTTTTTGTATATATAGGGTGTTCAGAAAAAGGGTTCCAAGAATTCAGGGAATGATTCCCGACATCAACATAAGATGAAAATTTCCAATGTACATAGGTCCAAAAATGCTCCCTTATCTGTCTAGCCACCATTTTGTTTACAAAATAATTCATATCTAGAGAAATAAATGACTGATTGAGTTCAACTTGGTATGACATTTAACCTGACAATCATGTTTACAAAGAAAAATAAGCGATTATATCCAATGATGCGTTTCAGAATGGCGGCTGTTCCTCAAAAACCGTACATTTTAACAAAAAATGTCAAGATCATGGCGGATCAAGGGGGGGGCTGTGGGGGCTGCAGCCTCCCCTTTGGGTTATTATATTTTTGTTTAATCGTCTAAGTGGCAGACTGCTCAATTGAAATTGAGTTGTCTCAGACAACACAACTTGTATATAATATTTCACCCACTAAATATTATCAAATCTCAATAAAACAAAAACCATTGGAAAGAAAATGTTTTAAACTTCAATTTTTGTATTTATAAATTTCTTCTAAAAAGTATATTTACATATGTAATCATCGCCGTAAAATTGTAGTTGCCTAAATCAATATAGATGCCGCGCTAGAAAGCATAAGGAAATGACTCAAACTCGTCACTTTTTAAAGGCACATAATCGTTAGACAGACTGGTTTTGAGAAGAAGATAAGGACACCACTGGTCACAATAAAACGAAAAAAACTTCTGTGGACTGTCTACTTTCTGGGGAAAAAGCTTGTAAGTTTCTGTTGCGTCACCTTCGAGTAACGTTTACGTGCCGCACGGCAAACAAACTCGACGGAAAAAACTATCACCGAGCAGTACGCTAAGATTATGCGCTCGCATAAAGCAATAGCGCTACCAAAATGCATATTTTTATTTATTGCAAACCGGTCCGGGTTACCCGGAGATCTGACTTAAAGGGGGCCGACAACGAGGTTGTACCGGATACAGTTCAATTCTATGGTTTATTCTCTACAATTTGTTATAATAAAACTTTATTTTTGGGTAAAGCATATAATCCTTAAGTCCTATTCAAAATGGGTGATCGTGAAATAGTCTAAAAAGACGTTTTCAAGCCCTGTATTCCAAAAAATTATTCTATAATCCGTCCCCCTCCTTGAAAACCGGCTGGATCCGCCCATCTTCAAGATACAGTTTTTTGTAGCCCTTTTGATTCCCTATCGGATAGTGTAACTGTCAAAACAATCGGATGAAGGATAATATTTAAGTTAAAGGTAATAACAGCATATGTACGTACAATATTGTTGTGTTTACTGTGTTGGTATAGAATGCCGGGTTGACCAAATCAATGACAGCTCAGGTATTTCGCCCAAAATAAAATTAGCAAACCAATTATTACACATAACTTAACTATTATAACTTTACAAAAGTATTTCATACGGATTGTTTCAAACAAGCAGAAAAATGAGCACACATCACCCCTTTTTCAAACTTTGAATATTTTACCATTGATGAGTTTATATATTTATAAGGTTTTGGAAATTTTCTTTGACATGAGTGGGAACAATAATAGTAGCTTGACATCAAGGAGTAAAGAATTAAGAAATAAATTTAATGTCAATGTACCGAAACCAAACCTTTCAGTATTTATGAAATTCTATACATATTTAGCACCAAAGTTTTTTAATTATTTACCGGAAAATATTAAAATATGTGGAAATAAATTTAGATTTATAAGATTATTGAGGAATCATTTAACTGAAGTTAAAAACATTGATTTCTTTTTTAATGTTGGTTATTGAGAGTGTAAAAGGAATGAATGAGTGATATTGAACGTGTATGAATGAATGACAATGATGAATGTAAGTTAATATGTAGTTTTTGTTTAGAATGGTATTTTTGTTAAGTTTTATTGTAAAAATGTATTGCATTGCTTATGCAATGTAATCAAATGTAGAAGCCGATTTTTGAGTTAGTTATTCTAGACTCTGCTTAATTGTGATTGTTATTGTGATTGGTCCGGCTGCATTTCTCTCTGCGATTTCTCGCTTAAATAGTAATTAAATTATAAATATTTTTTTGTTTTTCTTCATTTTTTATTCTAAGTTCTTTTGTGTTATATTTTTGTTGTTTTGTTGCCCCTTACAGGTGTTATATACCTCGGGGATTTATTGCTTCTCATTTGAAACTAATTAGAACCTATTATATTTCGAACAGTAAAGTATGTATACTTATTTTTATTTGATAGAATATGTAGTGTGTTTAGTTTATATATTTTTTATACTGTTGATTTTGTAAAGAAGCGATGAATAAAACTTACTTACTTACTATTATTCTTCATCCGATTGTTACCATCAGATAGGGTATCAAAAGGGTATAAAAAAGGTGTCTTGACATTTTTGTTTTCAAAATGTACGGTTTTTTGAGTAATTAAGGTTTGAAACTTTCAAACAGTCGCCATTTTTAAACGCATGATTGGATATAATCCATTATATATCTTGATAGATCATTGTCAGGTTAAGCTTCATGCCAAGTATGAACTCAATCAGTCTAACATTTCTCCAGATATAAATTATTTTGTAAAAAAATAAAATGGCTGCTGGACAGAAAATGGAGCATTTTTGGACCTATGTTTATTTTAACTTTTCATCTTATTTTGATGTGGGGAATCACGCCCTGAACTGAATTCTTGGAACCCTTTTTCTGAACATCCTGTATACACGGTTTCTTCAAATCTGGCGAACGGATGACAATGAAACTTGGCGCACAGATTCCTAAGGTTTCACAGATAAGGTCCTAGACCCAAGACAGTTGGTCGAACCCGCTAAAAAGCACTTTAAAACTATAACTTTTTAAGATTTTAAGATTTTCAGATAGCGGTTTCAAAGTTGGCGTATTTTCTCGTCTCCAAAGATTTAGAAAGCCGGCAAAATAAAATTGACCACACCCTTTATAAATAAGATTGGTTTACCCAATATCACTCTAGGTAGATTTTAGTTTTCTTATTGTTTTTTAAATCTACTAAATAACACAGTTATCGGGTTCTGCACTCTTAATAGAAACCCAATAAAATACAATCAATACCAATTTATAAAGAGGTAAAATTTGTTTGTTTGTTTTTTTGTTTGTAGAATAACATAATTCTCAGATTCTCCAGTCCTCATAGAAACCCCATAAAATACAGTTGTATAATAAATACTAGCTGGCCTGATCCGGCTTTGCACGGATAGACAAATCAAAGTTAAATATTATGTCAATAAATATATTACACTATGTATTTCTTATGGGGATTTTTAGTAACTTTGAACCCCCAAACCTCCCCTAAAATTTCGATTTTTTTTTTTTTAAACCCTTTCTTAGAGAGCACCTATGGCCCTAGAGGAAGCTACATACCAAATTTCGTTCCAATCCGTTCAGTGGTTTTGGAAAAATCGTGATTTAGTAACTTTGACCACCCAAACCCCCCTCCCCCCCCAAGATTTGGAATTTTTTGAAACCCTTTCTTATCAGCACCTACGGCCCTAGAGGAAGCTAGCTACATACCAAATTTCATTCCAATCCGTTTGGTATTTTTTTAGTAACTTTGACCCCCCCAAACCTCAGCTAAAATTTCGAATTTTTTAAAACCTTTTCTTAGAGAGCATCTATGGCCCTAGAGAAAGCTACATACCAAATTTCGTTCCAATCCGTTCAGTAGTTTTTGTCAAATCGTGATCAGTGAGTCAGTGGATTTGGCTTTTATATAAATATATAGATAATTATCTCAAAGAAACTAATCATGAAAAGGTTTTTTCTTCATTATTGACTAAGTTAATAATTCGACCACGCAGCTGAACCGGTGACGTGAGTTGAGTGAATTTCCAAAATTAAGTTTATAGGACTATGTTTTAGGGTTTCAACCAACAATTTGGGAAATTGATCTACTCACGAAGACGCTGAATAGCTGCCTCTGTGTACGAAATATATTAGTAGAAGAGTTTGCACCTCGACCTTGCGGCCGTGGGTTATGGACTGTTTCGCTTCGCTCGCAGCGTACTTAATCTGCCGTCAGTCCTATTTAATCTAGTAGGAAAATTCTCAAAAAATAGTTATTTCCGCTTGTTTATTTATTTTGGCTAACGAACTCGTCTGAGCAACACTTAGACAACCAACGGACGTAAAATTCGACCGTTAGAGTGCGAACACCCCAAAACGTGTTCTGGGGACCATGATCGGTGCTCGTTTAGTACTCCCGACCAGAGGACTCACCATAAGAGTCACTAATAATTCGCTAAAAATGCAGTGTTATAGATGGGGAAAACATAACATTGTTTCTTCTGTAGTACCGAACGAATCCTTTCATAAAGACTTCTGGTTAGGCTTACATTAAAATATTGGGAGAGAGCCTCGTTCTTGGTTGAAGTCGTTGGTTCGCTGTCTTCTTCTGTAGGAGCCCCTTTCGACAAATGTTTGATGACATCTGCAATTGATTTCTTTCCTGAAGCTCTCAAGTTGCTCTAAAGCGCATATGCAAGTTCCTCAATCTTATATTTTTCATATTAATTAATATAACAAAAAATATATATTTTTCATCTTATATGGATTCATATTAATTTCACCTTATATTTGTCTTCTTGCTTATCCGCCTTTCTTAGCTTTGTCTTTTTTTCGCCTGACGCGTTTCGGGTAGACCCCATCTTCAGAAGCTTTGTTTGCTACTCTTATATATTGAGTAGCACCTTATATATTAAACTAGCTGAATTCCCGTGCTTCGCTACTGGGAATTTGTTTTTTGCATCACTATTTATTCATAACAAATTGTTATCATTTTTTATCATTTTCTTTCATTTATTATTTTCAATTAGTTTGGCATTTATTGCTCAATGGCTACCTGGCAATTGTCTTCGTCACTTTATGTGTGCTGAATAAATTATATCAATAAAAAATAAATCGACCACGCAGCTGGACCGCTGACGTGAGTTGAGCAAATTTCCAAAATTAAGTTTATATGCCTATGTTTTAGGGTTTCAACCAACAATTTGGAAAATAGGTGTACTCACGAAGGCGTTGAACAGCTGTCTGTGTGCACGCAATATATTAGTAAAATTTGTTTCCTCCTAGTGGCCTCGCGAGTTTGCATCACTTGGCTTTAAACTGGGTACTTTTATGGTATTTTACGTTTTTGTCGATTTTGGGCGAACCAAGTGAGCTATAAGGTCGAGTAAAAAAACAAAATGCGCAGAATAACATCCTACATTTATATTGTTAGAAAAAACTCTAAACAAATTTCATTCTCGTAGTAAAAATCTCAAAAAATAGTTACTTCCGGTCAAAAAATGTACTTCCGGTTGTTGGATTTTTTTGGCTAACTAACTCGTCCGAGCCACATAGACAACCAACACGTGTACTAAATTTGGACCAAATCGGACTTAAAATGCGGCCGCTAGAGTGCGAACACATATATACATATATATATATATATATATGAATTTTTTTGACACCCCAAAACGTGTTCTGAAGACCATGATCGGTGCTCATTTGCTACTCCTGACCTTGGGTCTCACCATAAGGGCCACTGCAATAGCTCATTTTTCCTATGGAAATTCGCTAAAAGATTCAGAGTGAAGAGCGTCGATTTTTCAACCGCTAAATCGACAGACTCGTAAATCACAGCCGTAGCTGGATGTTTGCAGATCACCCAGATACATAGATCGGGATAGTTTTGATCAGCTTACGTCTAAAATATTTTCTTAAAATTAATAAAACCAAAATTTAGTTCTCTAGCTTTAAGGAAAGAATATCAATTAATATTTATTGTTTTTAGGGGTTGTTATTCCATTTTCAACTCTTAGAAGCATGTAACGAAATTTAAAATGGTTTTTTATATGTTTCTTGTAAGATATTAATGTACAAAATTTCAGCTCTCTAGCTTTAAGTAAAGTATAACAATAAATGTTTTCCCATTTTCAAACCCAGCAGCAAGTGTAACAAAATGTAAAACTCATTTACTTCAAATGCGTTTTGTAAGAAATAAATGTATAATATTTCAGCTTTAAGAGAAGTAATCAAATAAAATTTGCTGTTTTAGGGGTTGTTTCAACCCTTAAAGACCAAATATTTTAAAATCCTTTCTTAGTTCCCCTCTAGCTCCTATGAGCAATATGTGTAGCAAATTTCACACTACTTGGCGGTAAGGGTTTTGAGATATATAACAAACAATATTTATGGTTTTAGGGGTTGTTTTAACCATTACAAACCAAATATTTTAAAACATTGTCTTAGTGGGCGTCTATCCCCTATGGCAAATACGTGTACCAAATTTCCCGTTCCTAAGAGGTAGGGTTTATGTGA
>JAGFPH010001135.1:294429-315597 GCA_018207615.1 Philaenus spumarius
TGAATAACATATAATATAACAGCTGATTTCACCCATCATCTGTAAACCCAGTGTAGGTTACAGTTTGGGGTTTTGTTTACAACTTCAATCTTTATAATTTCTTGCGAAGTTGATTTTTTTAAATATGAGTTATAGAACTAATGAACGCTATAATAACATACGTTATAATATTTGCTTTGAGATTATAAACTATATACAAATACAACCTTTTATCATCAATATATTTGTTTATACAAATTTAAAGAAGAGATAGGCCTACCTATTCGTTTAACAGCTGATTTCACCCATCATCTGTAATACTTAAACAAACCCAGTGTAGATTATAGTTTGGGGTTATGTTTAGGTAGGCCTAGATAAGTAGGCCTTAATGTTGTTTGTAAATAGTTTATTTTTAAATTGTATATTTCTGATGTGTATCTAATTAATCAGCCTGTGATTTTTCACGGGGGTTTACTAGTATTACATAATTTTAGCTTTATTGCTTGTAGGAAGTTAGTTTAATTTATATATATTGTATAGGGGTAGCAACCCCATTTCAGCCCCTTAGGCTGTAGTAATTGAAACGTCTAAACACTCCGGGCATTGGTATGGATAAAATTTGAAATTTTAGTGAAATCGGTCGAATAGTTTTCGAGTCTATATAGGACAAAGAAACGAAGAAACGTTCATTTTATTACTTTCTCCCCCTATACCATAGTATATGGAGAAAGTATTGTATTCGTCAAAATTTTCGAGTTTGAGTTTTTGGTGGAAATATCCGTTTTGGGCCCCTCTGAACCTAAAAAAGTGGTTTTCGGAGTGATGTCTGTGTGTGTGTCTGTATGTGTAGGTGTGTGTCTGTGTGTCTGTGTGGATGTTATCAGACCTAGAGCCTAAACCAGTCGACCGATTTTGATGAAATTTGGTATGGAGGCACTAATCCACGGTATCTCCAGGTTTTTTTTCATTTTTGTGAATTTTTTATTTTTAAGGGTAATTTTCCCATAAAAACCCTTAAAATAACGGAAAAATTTTAGTTTATTAGGGACCTAAAGTACTATAAACTGTAAAATTTTAATCAAAATCGTTCTAGCCGTTTTTGAGAAAAGTTGGTTTTTCCGTTATTTTATGGATTTTTATGGGAAAACAACTTTAATACAAAATTACCTCTCCTACCCCACCCTACAAGTCACCGTGAATCTGTTTAATAATTTAAATATGTTTGTGAGAAAGTATGTGCCAGTTCCTGGTACCATTTATTTATTATATATAGAGATGTGATACTCTGGAACTTTGTTATGAAATACATTGTATGGTTGCGCGTATTGGTGCTACATTTAAAACAACTAGTTTGGATGGGCCCACATAAATGTTGGTTTACTTCCAGTGTATCTCGTGTGAAACCCCTCTCAGATAAGTCGGTCCGTTATATCAATGACTACATTAATTATCAGTAAGACGAAAGTGCCAATGTTGGAAATGCAGACCAGGGAAGCAGGTATTAAAGTGTTTGCGTCATCGGCCGCTAAGATTCGACGGTCACGGTCACATGACATTCGGACCTCTCCTCCTTTTTATAACCTTGTCCCACACTCGGCCGGCAAAAACGCGCCCTGGCAGCTCCTAGCGACTGATGGCTCAAACTCACTTCTATACCTACTTTCCTGGTCTGAATCCTCCTACCCATTTAAACTGTTCCGGCTTATTGGTATGTAGTCATTGGTTATACGACAACAATATCCTGCCTTGGGAAAAACTCTGACCCTATTGTGCATGCATCAGGATCGTGATCACCGCTACCCCGTTCCAAATGCCTCTGTTCGAGTATAGAATAATCTGTTTGCATTTGCTTCGCCGCAAGTGTAGACGAGCGAAACGAGCAAGGGCGAATCCCTTTAGTTTTTTTTTTTTTAACAAAGTACAGTTTAGTAAATTTATACCCGATACTGGAGCGTGTACGGCACGCAGTATGCAGGAAGTGGGACCGACATAACGTTGGATGCGTTTTAACGTAACCCAAACACTACAAAGGGGTTTTCCTGGTGGTATATTGAATGCTTACAACTACTGACGTATACCAAACTAACAGCAACTCTAAATTCTCAATCAAATGACTCGCTCGAGGCTGTATCTTTGTTTCCCTACATACTCGCTGTTTCTGTTTAAACCTTGCATCTGAACATCGAGAGAATAATACGGTCTGACAAAATCATCTGAGTAGTAAGGGATCGTTAATTTATAAGCATTGCGTTTAAATAAAAAATCGTAAGCAGCAATTCCGAATTCTCTTAATGCAAGAATAATAAAAACAAAATAGAGCGTAAAGTTCTAACCATAGGATTTAGTCACAGTATGTTTAGTTGCTAGATTACTACTAAAAATAATTCGACCACGCAGCTGAATC
The DNA here is from genome assembly GCA_018207615.1 of Philaenus spumarius. Classification (NCBI taxonomy): domain Eukaryota; kingdom Metazoa; phylum Arthropoda; class Insecta; order Hemiptera; family Aphrophoridae; genus Philaenus; species Philaenus spumarius. The sequence goes on from JAGFPH010001135.1 coordinate 296,813, forward strand.
GCTGACGTGAGTTGAGCAAATTTCTAAAATTAAATTCATAGGTTTTACGGTTTCAACCAACAATTTGGGAAATAAGTCTATTCACGACGGTGCTGAATAGCTGCAAAATGGTTCCCACGCCATTCCGCATATTGGGCGTATCTTCAATGCACAATGCATTGCGTGCCCCGCACGCCAACCCCACGTTAGATTCCACCACATGGCTTTGAACCGGGTACTTCTATGGTATTTTAATCGATTTTGGGGAACCAAGCGAGCTATGAGGTCGCGTAAAAAACAAAATGTGCATAATAACATCCTACATTTATATTTGTAGAAAAAACTCTAAAAAATTCATTCTCATGGGAAAAATATCAAAAGATAGTTACTTCCGATCAAAAAACGTGCTTCTGGTTTGTTGGATTTTTTTGGCTAACGAACTCGTCCGAGTGACGTAGACAACCAACATGTGTACCAAATTTGAACCAAATCGGACTTAAAACCATATAATGAGTGCGAACACATATATACATATATATATGTTTTTAATGACACCCCAAAACGTGTTCTGGGGACCATGATCGGTGCTCATATGCTACTCCCGACCTTGGGTCTTACCATAAGAGCCACTGCAATAGCTCATTTTTCCTATATGGAAATTTGCTAAAAGCAAAATGTTCAGAACAATGTCCTGTATAGAAAAAAAAAGAACTCTTATATATTTAGAAAAAACTCAAAAACAAATTCATTCTCGTAGGAAAAATCTAAAAAAATAGTTACTTCTGGTCAAAAAAATGCTTCCGGTTGTTGGATATTGTTGGCTAACGAACTCGTCCGAGCGACGTAGACAACCAAGATTTGTACAAAATTTGAACCACTTCGGACTTAAAATGCGGAAGCTAGAGTGCGAACACACACACACACATATATATATTTTAGTATATATTATTAATTGCTAGGTTCTAGACTAACATAATAACAAAGATTAATTTAATTTTCATCCTCTTATTCTTTGTTATCAGCCAATATTTGATAAATGTTGTCACTTTTATAAAAGTGTGCCAACCCCCTTATTGGGAGAATTTTCAATACACAGAGCATTGCATGCCAAAGCCTACGTGTTATGGACGCACGTGTGCGTCCGCTTTAAAATATTGGTGGTTATTTCGTAGAAATGTTCAAAAATACAAAATAATTCGATCACGCAGCTGGACCGCAACGTGAGTTGAGCGAATTTCAAAAATTAAATTTATATATGTTTTTGGGTTTCAAACAACTATTTTGGAAATTGATCTACTCACGAAGGCGCTGCCAGCATGTACCAAATATATTGCCATCGGTCATCACGGTAAAAGCCGTGGATTTAATTCTTGTAATTTTACGGTATTTTACGTTTTGATGGTTTTTTGATTATTGGGGAAGCAGATGGGCCATAAGGTCGCGTAAAAAATCAAAATGTGCAGAATTATTTCGTATGTCTATTTTGTTAAAGAAAACTTTAAAAAAAATTAATTCTAGGACGAAAAATCTCAAAAAATTGTTACTTCAGGTCAAAAATGTGGTCTACTTCCGGTAAATTTTTTTGGCTAACGAACTCGTCCAAGCGACTTAAAAAACTAAATTTGGTCCAAATCGGAAGTAAAATGCGTCCGTTAGAGTGCGCACACATACATACATAAAATATATACATAAAAGGTGTTCTGGGGACCATGACCGGTGCTAATTTACTACTACCGACCTTTTGTCTTACCATTAGGGCCACTGCAATAGCTCATTTTTCCTATGGAATTTTGCTAATAATATGTAATAAAAAACGTCAAAAATAGAGGCCTCCAAATAAGTACCAAAAAGTTAAGGTTTGTGTCTTTCTATTAGAACTAGTGGTCCCCCACAAACTTGGGTACGTTTATTCAGTCCGACCGATTTCCCCGCAACTATGAAAACGTTCGCGAAAAATATAAATGCATTTCAACAAAACCACCCCCAAACCGTGCAACAAAACCGTGCATTTATTTTTGTTATTTTATTTACAACAGATGTAATAATTTATTACGGTGGAGCGTGGGGGGGAGGGGTCGGGACCGCATTCGTGCATTGTTCCATTAGTTAAGTCTACCTCATAAACCCCGTTTTTAACCTGAGTTTTGTTTAATTTATTCGGACCGATATACATAATAAATAAGCTCCGACTATGGGTTGTGTAGGTGGAAAATGGGTTTTTTAGTTTCACAATTGCGGTTGTCGTGAGTTCAGATGATACAATAAAACCAGACCAAAACACATTTACAGATGGTTACATGCTGTCAAGTTAAAACCAAAATTTAATTTCAGCAACAAAACAGAAGAATTAAACTCGTGGACTCATTTATGTATGTCCGTCCTGTTCAGAATCACTTAGGCTCCCCGTTTTGGCAGGAGGCCCTTACAGAGGACCAAAATGCAGAACTAAGAAAGAGAAGTGTACCAACGATGTACTATACTATGTTCAACGAGTGTTTGCAGTAAATCGCTGTGTTCTGTGACCATTTTGAAGTTTTAAATGTATACTCTTAATGCGTTTTTTTAGTTAAATTTTAAATTTATACACATGTGACTTAATAAAACATGTATTAAGAACTTTTAATTCTCCATGTCTTTCCCTTTCATCCGTCACATAGTGAGTTTTAGTATGTTTATTGTTTTAGGGGTTGTTATTACATTTTCACCCCTTAGCAGTACGCTATAAAATGCAAATTTGATTTACATAGTATATATGTATTGTAAGAAATAAATGTACTAATTTCCAGCTCTCTAGCTTAATGGGAAGTATAATAATTAATTTGTATTGTTTTATTGGTTGTTACATTTTCCCCCCTTAGCAGTACACTAAAAATTACAAATATGGTTTACTTTATATATATATCTTGTAAGAAATAAATGTATAAATTTCCAGCTCTCTAGTCTTAATGGAAGTATAACAGTAAATATTTATTGTTTTAGAAGTTGTTTCAACCCTTAAATCTAAATAAATTCTAGCCTATCTCATTCCAGGTCATGATCTATATGTGTGCCAAATTCATTCAAATCCATCCACTAGTTTTTACGTGATTGAGTAACCAACCCCCCCACACACACCCCATACAGACAGAAACGTTTAGATTTTTATATAATAGTATAGATTGATAAATCAAATGATTAATATTATAGTAAAGAAATTGATAATCGAATATGTTATACGAAGATGTACGAATGTTTCTGAAGTTAAACGAATAGGTATCTCTTCTTTAAATAAACAAATATATTTATGATAAAAGGTTGTATTTATATACAGTTTATAACCTCGAAGCAAATATTATAACGTATATTATAGCATACATTAGTTCTATAACTCATATTTTAAAAAATCAACTTCACAAGAAATTACAACGATTGAAGTTGTAAATATAATCCCAAACTATAATCTACACTGGGTTTGTTTGTATTACAGATGAGGGGCGGAATCAGCTGTTATCCCTTGATACCTTATCTCGAGGAAATTCGTACAGCAAGAAAATATTTATAAATATAAATTTTTTTGTCATTTAAGAATGTAAGATAAGATTAAGTATGTGTAGATACTCTTACATTTATATTAACATTTTTCATTAGTCCACCCGCTACTTATACCGTAAAATGGTCTCTTACGGGACTACTTTTTTTTGCACCGAGTTGCGACCAATGACGACGCCATCTTGGTTTTTATGACGTAATATGCACCGAGTTAGGTCAGATGACGATGCCATCTTGGGTTTTTTATTACGTAATATGCACCGAATTGCGACAGATTATGACATCTTGTTTTTTATTACGTAATATGCACCGAGTTGCGACATATGAAGATGCGATCTGTCGTAACTCGGTGCAAAAAACGTAGTCCAATAAGAGCCCGTGTTAAGGGCCAAGTAGCGGGAAAACTACTGTCATACTGTTTTGGAAGTACCACATTTAAACCCAAATAGAATTTTTTATAAACGAACTAGGTAATTATCGAATTGGTAACTTCTGCACACATAGTATTTATCACCGCATCAGCCGACTATTACCGCACCCTCTATTATACAACCTGCAGCACAGATGATTGTTACCATATACAGCTGTTATTGTAAAGGCATAGCTATGGGAAGGGCGGGGAACGTCAATATCCAAACAACAAAGCGAATAATCTGATCTGACATCTGAATTTGTTTGGGCAAAATGAAAACGCTTCTTTTTTTTTAATATGAAAAAAATCAACAAAAAAACGAATTGAGAACAAAGTACAGTAAATATAATGAACATTTAATCGCTGTGATGGAATTGTAACCCCTTCCCCCCAACCCCCTGTACACCCGACCCTCTGGTTTTTAATAATAGTCGGTGTAATAGACTTTTCAGAAAAATGCAATACTAAACCGACCCAGAGATATGATAACAGTTGCAGGTATTACATCGTACTTTGATGTGCCCGGCCTCTGGCTTCGATTATTTAAAGAAGGATAAATCTATATATACAGAGTGTCTGAAAAGTCTATGACCGGCGTTTTATTTTTGTAACCGTTGCAGATTACGCAACAAAACTTGGTACTTCGATTCTCTACAGAAAAAACTATTTTTTAAGCAATTATAAAGTTTTTACCACCTTAGGTCGCGGGACGATTTTTTAGGGACACGGCCAACATAACAGTGATTGTAGAATTATAACTGTCGTGACTATACTAAACTCGAATAATTGGCCGAGCTAAGCGAGGTCTCCGCTTTAGCTCGATCGTTCGGCATTTCGTCTGTGTGTCTGTCTGTCTGTTTGTCTCACGATTACGGCTTTACGATTACGATTTTCAACAAAATTGTATTCTTGATTTTTTACCGTATCTCTAACGATAAGCTCACAAAATGGCCGCAAACTTAAAACTGCTTCTTTGAAGCTTAGCCTCCATCTTCGACTCACGAGGGCCTTAGTTACACTCCACTCACAGCGGAAAAACTCTCTTCGAAAGTTTTCACTTCGGCCTTGAGGTTCAAAAGGCGCTCCCACGTGGATTTGAACAGGGTACTTTTATGGTATTTTACGATTTGATCAATTTCGGGGGAAGCAAGCGAGCTATAAGATCGTGTAAAAAACAAAATGTGCACAATAATATCCTACATTTATTTTTGTTTTTTTGTTTTTTAATTACATAGAACGTTTCATTCTATTACGAAAAACATTGTTATTTCTAATCATAAAACGTGCTTTCAATTGTTTGTTTGTTTTTGTTTTTTCTTCTATTTTGCCGCCTTCGTAAGTAGACCAATTTCCCAAATAGTTGGTGGAAAAAATAAAAATTTTGGAAAGTCGCTCAACTCACGTCAGCGGTTCAGCTGCGTGATCGAGTTATTTCTATTGACGAGCAATTCTTTAAAAAAAATACAACAATTTTTGAGATTCCACATAACTCAACTTTACCGCAGTAAAATCCATCTTCCACGGAACCGTCTGTAACGCGTCCGATTGTTATTGCGGGTATTTCAAGTAATTTACTACGCAAAGCCGAGAATAAATTATGTTTATTTATTGTCCGCTACATTAAAATGTATTACACAATAATTTATGTATAACGAATGTCGAATGCCCCGCCCTTATTAGCCGAGGTCCGGGGTTCTGTAATGAGATTGAACGGAGTGACAGCTGGACCGGGTCTTTAACGAGAGAAACGCAGAAGGCCTACTATTGTCTTTGGATTTACATATTACGAATGTGCCTATTTGTATCTCTGTACGTAGTCCTTCCCTCAAGTATGATGCTTTTAGTAGTAGAGTACAAATAGACCGGGCAAACTAGTACGATTTGTGAGGGGCCCTGGGGGAAATTTGTGAAGTTGCGATAGAGACTTGAAAATTTCCTCTCGGGAGTTTTTGGGGCCGCTGATTTAATTTCTGGCCATGCGAAATTCCTCCAGTGCACCGGGGAGGTAGGGATGAGGGAAATTTGGAAGTTACGACAGAACCTTGAAAATTTCCTCTAGGAATCCTGCCTTCACAATTTCTTGTAAGAATTGTTCAGGCACAACTGTTCAAACCCATCAGGCTATATGGATGCCAGCGACGAAAGTGAGGAAGAAGTCGACGACGATAATGGCGGGTTAAAAATATTTTTGAAAAATTATGTATATGAGAATGTTTTATTTTATACATTACGTATATTTGTATTTACTATTCCAAATTGTTGTTACTAGTACACAATAAACAAAATCTTTGGAAAATGTATGAATTTATTTTTTCTCTTTCCTTTGAAAATTGTATGTCTCCTTTTCATAAAGTATTATGCATCCCCCCCCCCCCGAGCCCCTCCCCCGGGGGCACCGGGGGCATTTCGCATGGTCAGAAAGGAAATCAACGCCCCCAAAACCCCCACGCGTACCGATGTTCGCTGCTTTTCATCAATTTTTAAAGGTTTAAAAAAAATATGCACTTTTAGATGCACTTTATGCACCCGCGGTGAATTTCCGCATTCTCCCGAAACTGGTCATATGTAGACTTTTTTCCTGGTATTTTTCTGAACACGATGCAGAAAACTTCATCGAAATCGGAGCTGTACGGAAAAATTTATTTCTTTTTTAGTACTTTGCCTGTCTAATACTAACACTCAGTGTTGACCGATGACCAGACGAGTTAAAATGGACCCTGTTATGTTCAAAGATGTTCGAAAATCCAACGGTGAAATTTGCACATCCATGTCTTTAACCGATTAAAAATGGCGGGGAAAACAACGAAGTCGTGTTTTACGATTTTCCCCATTTTGTACTATTTAAATAAACAAAGTTTCATTCAGGATGGCGGATTAATGTTTTGAAATCATAATAAAAACGTTTTATTAAACTGAATAGGTTCCTGAAAGTACGGAATTGATTGTGCAACAATTTTACTTTCTCACTATATACTATAGTATAGAGAAGAGTATAGTGATCGCAAAAGAAATCGATGTTGAGATTTTTGTGGAAAATCCGTTTTGGGACCCCCTGAGTCCATAAAAATGGTTTTTACAAAATGTCTGTCTGTTATACAACGAACCCCACGTTGGCTGCTCCAATTTTACAACGGAACAATTCAACGTGTTCTTTTGTTGTATAATAAGTTACAACACCTACTGGAAGCCTTTAGCCAAAATTTTATCTTTAGCTTAGGTGATGCAACTGGGTGTCTGATACCTATTTCTATAAGTATTTCGACTGACTCTAACACTTTAAAATAGCTTCCAGAAATTAATAAGTTTACTAGCTCAGAATTTAATTTACGAGAACTCTTGATTATTTTTGATCTCAGGGAAATGAGAACAGTGGAACAGCCCTTATAACTTACCTTATTTGTGCTTTGATTATTTCTACAGCTAAACACATTTATTAGACTATTTCTAATAAAGGAAATTATCATGAATGGATAACCATAAACAGGTAATTGATTACTCTCAGTATTTCAGTATAAAAATTAATAATTAATTTATTCAAAACTCAAAATCAAAACTTTTCAAAATTAAACATAAACAACTCACTTTTCTCACCGTCTGCTTGTACATACAATTTCTATCCAATATTAATGTTAAACCTATAATTCTAATTTCTAATAGGCTTGGCAGACAGTCTAATTTTATAATCAATTTAATTTTAATTTATTTGAATTTAATTTATTTACATTTATTATTTAAATTTAGGGAATATCGAATTTACATTTATTTAATTTATGATTTGAATTTAATTTGAAACTAACCTATCTCAACCAGTACTTTAAATATTTTTATTGAATTTACTCAGGCAATCAATTAAAATGGGGGACAACGTATTCTCGTTTACACAGACCTTAATTCAGCGTTTTTCACCTCCGGTTTTCCGTGATGGATGCCGCTATGTTGATGGGCTGGTGCTGGAGCTGATAGGATGCTGTGTCTGGTAGCCTGGATTTTCTGATTTAAAGTTGTTGGGTTGATATGATGGCTACAGATGTACTTGAAGAGCAGATCTGGTAGAATCTAGTAGAGTTACAGTTGATCCTATTTCTTCCTTGGTTCGTGAGAAGTGAAGTTCCGTTTAGAAGATCATGTCCTGAAGGATTGCCTATGTCGTCTCAGTATCGCCAAATAGAGTTATTTTTGCATCAACTCATTTGGATAGACCGTAGAGTTACTCCTGAAGAACTACTTCTGATTTGTAGTTTATATTTGAAAGTTATTTAAGTTTAACGAAGAAAAAATATAATAGTGCTCGTGATACTAAGGTTTTTTAGCATAACACGTAGTATACGAACTGGTAGAATAATATTTGCTGCAGAGTGACGTGAAGTCTACATTCGTAACAATTTGAATCTAGAGTGAGTTTTAGAGCGAATGAGTCCTTGGATTTTCCGCGTTCAAGCCTTTATACACTTCGTGACGTCATTTCTTACATGCCCTTTCCCTCATTTTTCAGTATACTAATTTTCCTCTTGTATTAACTTTTTTGGTCTAGAAATATGTCTAAATTCACACTGGTTAATTTTATCTAATTTTCTTCTTTTCTTTTCCTTCCATTTTCCTGGAAAACACCAATTTCCCTAGTTAATTTGGTTGTTAGTTGACGCCCCTTTCTGTAACCGCGACTTCATCCCTTCCACTTTGGCCATTGCATCTTACTTGTTTTTGATTTCTCGCTGTATCTTTTTTTCCTTTTCATTTTTCCTTAATTTTCCTTTTTTACATTTTCCAGATTGTTTTTGGCTATCCGTACGTTTTTGAATCGTGTCTGTACTGTGATTTTTACGCGTGCGCGGCACGTCTACGCTTTTCCGCGACTTCCGCGACTGTCTTTCGCGTTCAATGTCTTTTTTGTTTGTTTACGCCGATTGTCTTTAACACCTGTACAGTTCTAACACTTTTCACCATTTTTACTTATTTTTTCTCTTCTGGGACTTAGCCTACAATCGCAAAAAAGTTCTTTGGGGTTTTTTATTTACTACGCGAAAAATGTTTAAGTTACTGGTTTCCTAACGATACAATGTTAATCTAACCCTAAATCTCTTTACTTTATTATTATTTAAAATTCAAAAATTCAAATTTTATTACTTTAAAAGGCGTGAAAACTCTCACCATTTTATCTTAATTTAATTTTACTTTTTGTTCCCTTTTTTACACAGAACTATTTATTCTCTAATAACTCTTGTGAGTGGAAACCTTTGATTTTAATTATTTCTCCCTTTTTAGGGTGTGTGAAATTTGACACTTCCTGGTACCGTTTATTTAAATTATTAAGGGGTGGCCGGACTTTTGTATCACTCAGTATGCACAAAATGTTTAATGACACCCCAACACGTTTTCTGGGGAACATGATCGGTTCTCATTGACCACTCCCGACCTTAGGTCTCACCATAAGAGTAACTGCATAGCTCATATTTCCCATCGAAATTCATTAACTACCGTGTCTGTGTATTCTTGACATAACCTCAATTGTTTTTCCAAATAAGAATGTCCATATTTAAATAAAGTTTCTTCCGTAGTAAAATGCAAATTATATACTACAACTAAAGCTTGAAGAAAAATGTCTTACAGGAAGAAAGTATCTAAAGCCTCGTCCACACTTGCTGACTGTGTATGCAAACAATGGGCCGACACAGTTTGTGATTCGAGTCTCCGTCTTGTTTTGCGTCCACACTAGAAAGCCAGTGTTTGACGACATGGAGACTGAAAAGGACGAGGTTTTAGCTTGTGCGTGCTTTATCTTTCTAAATTATGTGGCTTTCTTTGCACCGATGTTCACGTCTAAACTGAGTTTTTAACATTCTTATCCATTGCATCACAACTAATTTTGAAGCAATCAGCTAATTCTTGTAATGCGTCACGCTTTTTATTGCGATTTTTATAATCTGGAATAGATACATCCCACAACAATGGACGCGAATGTAACTACTCGATGAGTTTCATCGTCGACTCTTGATTCCACGTGGTCATTTTAACACTAATAAAAACGAAAAAATCCACTAAAAATATTTCGGTGGGAATAAATCACCAGTAAACAGATCACTATGCACACGATCTGACTCTCTACTGACAACTAGAAGCAGAGGGTTTGAGGGTTGCATTAAGGCCACACTATACTACGAGCACGAATGCCCCCTCCACTTAGGTAATACTAAAACACAATATGTACCATTAAGCTACACAATATTATTACATATAAATTTGTATTTAAAAATGTATTAAATCAAAATACACGCATATATGAGTCACTTATTAAAGTTAAAATAAAATTATATACGTTCTTTACAAAAGTATAAAATGTTTAAAAAAGTAATATCACTTTACAGTATAAAGTATTTTGCACATTTTGCATATAAGTATTTTGATAGTCGGCCGACAGTCTGCGTGTTTCCCGTTCGTTTGGAAAACAGAAAACATTGTCTTTTGTCTCTAGAAACACACAGACTGTCGGCGGCTTAATTAATACAACTTAACAAGTTTTATTTGGTTCATTGTATCAGTTTTTAATTTGTTTCTTTATTTTATTAAGAACTTTATAAAAGTTACAATTTTATAATGTACTAGGGGACACCTCTACATACTCCGCACGCCATCCCCTTGAAACCTTCAATACACATAATCATAATAACAACTCCAAAGCTTAGATGGTAAATAATGTTAAATGTCTAAATCAAATTATTTCGTAACATCAGTTATAAAGGTTAAAAGAGCCAGAAAGGCGCAGGTATACACTTAAACAAAACATAAAACAAAAATTTAGTTTAGCGTGTGTTATGTTTACGAAAACCTAACCTAAAAATTAGAAATACAAAAATACTTCTTTCAAAGTTTGAAATCAACTATTAATGGAAATATTATAGCATACAACTGATTATATTCATCAGTCTGGGTCCAACCTAAAATTATGTTTAATTTATTTGACCTGCCTTAACGGCAACATACACACATAACTTATGTTTCAGTTTTTTAGTTTTTGTTTTTAAGTTTTGCATGATGTCACTTATTTACTAGTATATCCCCGTGAAAAATCACAGGCGGATTAATTGGATACACATCAGAAATACATAATTTAAAAAAATACTATTTAAAAACAACAGACTTTATGTAGGCCTACCTAACTATGTTGACAGGGATTTTTAACTTGTAATTGTGTACAATTATAAGGCTTACAAAACTGTAGGCCTATTTGTTAAGTTATTTATTAACATCCGTTATTATATTATAGTGAAGCAATTAACAATCGATTATGTTATACGAATATGTACAAATGTTTCCGAAGTTAATCAAATAGGTATTACTTCTTTAAATTTGTATAAACGAATATATTGATGATAAAAAGATGTATTTATATACAGTTTATAACCTCAAAGTCAGAAAATCTTATAACCTATTATAGCCTACATTAGTTATACAACTCATATTAAAAAAAAAATCAACTTCACAAAAAATTATAACGATGAAGTTGTAAACATCACCTCAAACTATAATATACATTGGGTTTACAGATGATGGGTGAAATCAGCTGTTATATTAAATGTTACTCCACGTACATACACTCGCTTGTATAGGAGTTGATTATTGATATTACAGCTGTTAGAAGCTATAAGTTTAACGCCCAACTTGATCCTGTGAATTTTTTCCGACTAAATTTACAAATATTGAACTAAAAAATGTTTTTCTCAAAAGGAATTCTATCATATGTTAGGCCTACTCAGGGAAAGTGTAGCATTTTTTTCATGTTTAAATCGGTTCAGTAGTTTCAGAGATTACCCCCTACATAAAAACAAACAAATTTTACATCTTTAGATTAGATTAGATTAGATTTATTAGCCTCATTTACGGCATACAAATTTCAGCAAAGCTAAAGTATACATGTGAGTTGTCCTACACTTAGAATACATATACACATAATGCTTTAATATTTTAATAAATAAAATAGTTTAAACAAATAAATATACAAGATATAAAAAAATATATATATATATAATACATTATTACAGACAAATCAACAATTTTATATAGCCTCAAGGACTACTTGTCAAGTATTCTCTCATGAGTAAAATGCCCGCTCAGTGAGGTATCTTTTTAATTTTTTTTCAAATTCACACTGGGAATCAATTTTTTCAAATATTGAGGCAGTCCATTGTACAACTTCAAACCTGAGTAATACACCCCCTGTTCAAATACCTTCAGTCTATGAATAGGATATTGTAGTATTTGCTGACGGAAAGAATATCCATGCTGGTGCTGACTGACCCCACTCTTGTGGGATTTAAAATAGAGCAAAACGTTCAAAATATAAATACATGGCAGGGTTAAAAATTAGATTTTTTTAAATATATCTCTACACGAATCTCTATACTTCAAATTACAGATTATACTTATTATCTTTTTTTGTAGACAAAAAATTTTTATGGACTCTACAGAATTACCCCAGATGGCTACGCCATATCTAAGGTGTGAGTAAACATAGGCATAATACACGGTCTTAATTGTGGCATAACTGCAAGTTTTTGAGATTGCACGAAGTGCGAAGCACGCGGAGTTAAGTTTATTTAAAAGAGAATGGATATGACATTTCCAGTTTAATTTCTCATCAATAATGATTCCCAAGAGTTTTGAGGAGTCAGTGCTTGTAATCATGGTTTCTAAATAAGGCAAAACTATTTGATTTCTTACACATTTTGATCCAAAATGAATCATTTGTGTTTTACTTGGGTTTAATTTTAAACTATTAACTGAAAACCAATCCTCAGCCATTGTTAATGCCAATGTCAAGGATTTCTCTAAATCTTTAATGTTTTCTCCAGAAATTGTCAGAGTGGTATCATCAGCAAATAATACAGCTTTAGTTTCACCTACATTATATGGTAAATCATTTACATAGATCAAAAACAGTAAAGGTCCCAATATTAAGCCCTGGGGAACCCCTCGCCGATTAATTTGCCAAGACGAATTATAGGACTTACGAGAGTCTGTATATAATACTCTTTGCCTTCTGTTAACTAAGTAACTCTGAAATCAATCGTTTGCTACTCCACGTAAGCCATAATAACTTAATTTACTCAAAAGAATTACATGGTCAACACAGTCAAAAGCCTTAGACAGGTCACACATCACAGATGCACATGACTTCTTTTGTCAATTGAACGTATTATAGACTCAACTAGTTCATAAATAGCAGATTCTGTAGAAAGCCCTTTTCTAAAACCAAACTGATGTTCTGTTAAGACTTTATGTTTATCAAAAAAATTTAGAATTCTAGTCATCATTAGTTTTTCAAATATTTTAGACACTACTGGTATAAGGGCTATAGGGCGGTAATTAGTAATGTCGGTCTTATCACCTTTTTTGAACATAGGTTTGATATGGGTATACTTTAGTTTCTCTGGAAAAACACCTAGTTCAAATGACTTATTAATTAGAAAGGATAGTGGTTTTGCAATAATATGTGAAGATGTTTTTAATACTAAGGTAGGAATACCATCCCAACCTACAGCTTTAGTATTCTTTAATTTATTAATAACTTTATGAACTTCGTTGGGGGTGGTAGGACTAAGAAACATCTTTATAATATTAGTATAGATGTTGAAAGAATTGTACATCCATTATTAAAAATTTGTTAACGTTTAGTTTTTTCAGGGAAGAGGTCTGCGTAAATGTATATCATCCAACCGAAAAAAAACATAGATTTTTGACACCCATAGTTTAAAAGTCATCTAGTGCAGTTCAAAACAGAACCCTTCTTCTACCATAAAATATCGCAACAATGTTCTGGGTTGTAGAATGCACGAACAAATACACAAATGCATTGTATATTGAAAATACTCCCAAACAGGGGTTTGGCGTGCAAAGCACGCAATGGACGGTGTATTGAAAATACTCCCAATATGGGGGTTGGCGTGCGATTCACGCAATGCATTGTGTATTTAAAATACAACAATACGGGGGTTGACGTGCGAAGCAAGCAATGCACTGTGTATTGAAAATATTACCAATGCGGTATTGGCGTGCGAAGCAGGCAATGCATTGTGTATTGAAAATACCCCCGTTATTCAAGAAAGAATGGAAAAACTTTCAGGACGTGTTCTACTAGTGAAAATAAATAAAAAGGTGCATATAAACATAGGTTCGGAAATGCTTAGTTTTCCAGTTAAGGGGGCACTCCACCTTTAAAAAAATTTTCTTTATTTTTAAAGCTAACCTAATTATTTTATGTTTTATAATGTGAGTGTTGGTTATACTGACTTTTCCATAAGTCCGGCCCCCCCCCCCCCCCCCCCCCGGGGGGTTTAATTTTTACGGATTTAACTAGGCTTCACTGTGGCAGACCATAACTCAAGTTGTATTTGAGATAGCCTCATTTTTTTTTTAAACCTGTACCTATAAATTAAAAATTATTTTTTTATTAAATTATATAAAATATTTCTGTAAAAAATGTGTTATTTAATTTTTGTATAAAACATTTTAGTAAAATCTTTTTTTAATCATTTCTTAAAATCTTTATTATAGGAACTAATGTAAATCCATACTACAGGTTGTACAATAAAATGTCCAGTTCAAAATAAAATAAAAATTATGAGGCTATCTCAAATACAACTTGAGTTATGTCTGCCACAGTAAATGAAAACGTAAGTTTCGGAAAACGGCCTAGAAAAAGACTGTTATTTGGAGAATATACATTTACACGTTTCGTTTTTAGATAAAATAAACTAATTATAAGCATATTATCTATACTTAAGCTATTATATATCAAATTGTTCAGAAAATCACAGGGAACAAAACTAGGTGAGAAAAAAAATTGTAATTTTTGTCTTTTTTATCAATATTAAGGTGGACTGCCCCCTTAACTACCATTTTGTTTTTGTTTACAAAATACTTAATATCTTAAGATGTAGGGAATATATTGAACGCAAATTTTATACACATATTTGATATGAAATCTTTTACTCATGTACAAAAAACCAAAAAATTTTTTCATACATTTTCAAAATGGCGGACGTTTAAAATATTTAATTTAGGAAATAGGCTATATTGAACGCAAATTTTATACACATATTTGATATGAAATCTTTTACTCGTGTACAAAAAACCAAAATTTTATTTCATACATTTTCAAAATGGCGGACGTTTAAAATATTTAATTTAGGAAATAGGCTATATTGAACGCAAATGTTACACACATATTTGGTATGAAATCTTTTACTCATGTACAAAAAACCAAAATTTTATTTCATACATTTTCAAAATGGCGGACGTTTAAAATATTTAATGTAAAATATCTCGGAAACCCGTTAACTTTGCAACCAAATTTAAAAAAACCAAAATTAATTTTTTTAATGACACACATAACGGGTTTTTATTCTTTTTGAAACTTAAAAGATATTCAAGTTATTGGCTAAAAACAAAACGAAATTTGTTATTATAAACATCAACCAAGATAATAAATTTTAAGTTTTTATCCAATAACTGGGTTATCTTTTACGTTACAGAAATAATAATAAACAGTTATGTTTGTCTTTAAAAAATCATGTTTTTTGTAAAGTTAGAGGTTTTTGAACTATTTTACATTAATAGAAATTTTTACGTTACAAGTGATAAAAATGGTCCTTTACATCACTATAAGGGGATGTTTGTACTGTATAATCCCCTGAGTGATGTAAAGATGCAGTTATCTCGTGTAACGTGCGATATTACCTAACCCCACATCTTATAGGGTGTAAATAAAATCAACAAGACATTTTAACTAATGCATTATTTTACTAAAGGGCTCTGCTCCTTGCTCGCTTCGCTCTCCAACTACCGTCGAAGTCAATGCAAACAGGTTATTTTATATAAATAGGCCCTACTATTAATACGTAAATTAAGGGTTTATTCTCTAGCTTTAAAAGGAACGTATAACAATCAACATTTTTATCGGGGTAATTACTACATTTTCACCCCTTAGCAGCTCACGGCAAAATGTAAATCTATGTACGTAAGAAATAAATGTACAAGTTTTCAGCTCACTAACTTTAAGGAAAATATAACAATTAATTTGTATTGTTTTAGGGGTTGTTATCACATTTTCACCCCTTAGCAGCACTCGACAAAATTCAAATCTAGTTTACTTTTTCTATGTATCTTGTAAGAAATAAATGTACATAATTTCAGCTGTCTAGCTTTAAGGAAAGTATAACAATTTATATTTATTGTTTTATTGGTTGTTTTAACCCTTAAATCAAAATGAATTCTAGCCTATGTTACTCAGGGATAGTGTAGCTTTTTATTAGTAA
The DNA here is from genome assembly GCA_018207615.1 of Philaenus spumarius. Taxonomy (NCBI): domain Eukaryota; kingdom Metazoa; phylum Arthropoda; class Insecta; order Hemiptera; family Aphrophoridae; genus Philaenus; species Philaenus spumarius. The sequence continues at coordinate 313,043 of JAGFPH010001135.1, forward strand.
AACTATTTTTTTAATCGGTTCTGTAGTTCTAGAGATTACCACCTACATACAAACAAACAAATTTTACCTCTTTATAATATTTAGTACAGATAATTAACCAAACATTCACTAATATTATTAATGAAACTTTTGAATTATGTTGAACATTGAACATTTGAAACTGAAGCAGAGTTTTACTTGGTATGAATTTTAAATACACAGTTTTTGTATTTCTAAAAGTTTACATTTGATATTATATGTATACTTATACTCTTTTTCTTATAATATTGAAAGAACTAATTTACTTTTGTTAGTAGAATTCAGAAGTATACTTTAGTCTGTCAATCAGTGTTATTAGCGAATTTCCATAGGAAAAAAGAGCTATTGCACTGGCTCTTATGGTAAGACCCAAGGTCGGGAGTAGAAAATGAGCACCGATCATGGTCCCCAGAACATGGTTTGGGGATGTCATTAAAAATCATATACATATTTATATATATGTATATATACAGAGTGAGGCAAAAGTCTGGAAACAGCTTAATATTTCAAAAAAGGACGAGCCTTATGAAATAGGAATAAAAGCAGTTATTCACAACCATAAAAGAACCACTTTTTGGTGAGTCTGAAATGTTTGACCGCCATCTTGGATCCGCCATCTTGGAATGAACTTCATCTTTTTAAATAGGAAGGTGGTCAAGAGAAAACCGACGGTGAAATTTGCACATTTATAACTTTAACCAATTAAAAATGGCGGCCAAAAACAACGAAATTGTGTTTTCCGATTTTGCCCCATTTTCTGTACTATTTAAAAAATATATATTAATTATGCTTCTTTTTGGATTCAGAATTAAATAAGCTTTCAAACGATATGCCACACAACGATATTTTTTAATATTTAAAAATTTTTAGTTACAGCCATTTTGATTTTTTCAAAATTTATTTCGAGTGGCTCAACTAAATACCTTATAGCTCGCTTGGTTCCCCTAAAATCGATCAAAATGTAAAATACCATAGAAGTACCCGGTTCAAAGCCATGTGGTGGATTCTACCGCGGGGTTTTCGTGCGAAGCACGCAATGCATTGTGTATTGAAGATACTCCCAATACGGGGGATTGGCGTGCGAAGTTGTCGGTTGAAACCCTAAAACATAGGCCTATAAACTTAATTTTGGAAATTTGCTCAACTCACGTCAGCGGTTCAGCTGCTTGGTCGGAATATTTAAACAATACAATTTTGTTTAGTAGTAATGAAATTAATCTGTTTTAACAAACAAACAGCTGATGTAATCGTAACTTATGGACTCTTTAAATCACTAGAGATGTAAAGTAGATCAGTAAATTACTCCTGGGTAGGACAGTTTAAAAATGGTATGGGGTTAGGTAAAAATTATAAACCGCCTCCATTTTGAAAATATTCTAAAAAGTTTTGGTTTTTTGTATACGGGAGTAAAAGATGTCATAACAAACGTGTATCCAAAATTTGCATTCACTATATCTCCTACATCCAAAGATATAAAGTATTTTGTAAAAAAAACAAAATGGTGGATAACTGGAAAACGAAGCATTTCCGAATACATGTTTATTGAACTTTTTTCTTCATTTTCACTAGTATAACACGCCCTGACAGTTTCTCCGTTTCTGACTGAATCACCCCGGTTATTGAGATGTAGGGGGTTTGATCCAAAATTAATAAAAGGTTCTTTTAGCGCGTGCTGTATGTAATGGCACAAAAAGGAAAGTGGAATTTCTTCTTGTGCTCTTTATCGGAGTACAAAAATATAATTTGACCACGCAGGTGAACCGCTGACGTGAGTTTAGAGAATTTCCAAAAATAAGTTTATATGTTTTAGGGATTCAACCAACCATTTGGGAAATTGGTCTACTCACGAAGGCGCTGAATAGCTGCCTATGTGTTCGAAATATGGTAGTAGAGTGTGTTTGCACCTAAGCCTCCAGCTTCAACTTATGCGCTGCTTCGTTCCACCCGCGAGGAAAACGGCCTTGAGGCCTCGGGTTATGGACCGCTTCGCTTCGCTCGCAGCGTACCAACTCGGCCGTCAGCCTCGGATCAGAAGATCAGTTCTATACTGGGTACTGTTGTGGTATTTTACGTTTTGAACGGTTTTGGGGGAACCAAGTGAGCTATAAGGTAGTGTAAAAAACTAAACAAAATGTGCAGAATAATATCCCTCATTTATTGTTTTGGAAAAAACCCTAAAAAAAGTTTTATTCTCGTACGAACAATCTAAAAAAATAGTAACCTCTGAAATGGTTTTTGCATCCTCATTTTGTAAGTTGTGTTAAAATATTTTAGTTGGTAATACCTTTGAAATGGACATTGTGTTTCCTCATTTCATAAGTTGTTAGTTTGCTTGGTAGCCTAATACCTCTGAAATGGACATTATTGTGCTTGCTCATTTCGTAAGTTGTTTTAAAATAGTTACTTGGTAATACCTCTGAAATGGACATTGTGCTTCCTCATTTCGTAAGTTGTGTTAAATAGTTCAGTTGGTGTTACCTCTGACATGATCATTGTGCTTCCTCATTTTGTAAGTTGTTTTAAAATAGATTATTTGG
>JAGFPH010001135.1:317341-333517 GCA_018207615.1 Philaenus spumarius
CAATAAATAATCACCATGAATATACACATACATACATTGGAAAACAACATACACACAAATATAATGTTACAAAGCTCCTAAGAAATCAAGCATACACAATTTACAAACTTCAAATTTAATGATTTAATACAAATGCGCTTCTAAAACCAGGTGATCTCTTTGAACTTGAAAGTACACTAAAAGAACAGGTTTTCCAAATTTTAGCTTTGTATGAAACAAGAATTATTCTACAGATGAAATTCTATGTATTTTGATAGTTTTTTAAAACTAAAACTAAAAAATACTCCGGTAAAATATTCCACACTTAGGGGCTGGATTTGCAGTTTCCACAAAAAGGAACTGGCCCTAAAGCCTTTGCTTTAAAAATTGGAATGTGGATTTGGCGTTAAACGATCAAGAGAACTGTAGGGAACTTAATATATATAGGCTACTACTAAAACTAATCCAAACTCAATAAAACCCGATGATACAGAAATTAAAAGACTTAAAAATAAGAAATGGAAAAACGGAATTGTTTTAAAAACCCTCCATGACCTCAATGTTAAAAAACTTGTATTTTTGTGTAGGTTTGAAATAAATAAATATATTATTTCTGGTTAGCGTTAACATTAAATATTTTATGCAGTTCAATCAAAAAGTTTACGAAAATTTGATACTAAAATAAAAACAACTGTACGAGTCCGAAACACCTGTTGGTAGGAGCGATTTCCTTAAAGTTCAGCCTTAAGAAACATTATCTTACATTTTGTAATATAGATGAAAAAAAAACCTGGTGGTGCTAAATTAAACAAATAATTAACCAAATCAAATCATTCAATATTTTCAACCCGTTTATTAAAAAATCTAATATTATTAGATTTATGTATCTATTCAATAGATTATTATTAGTAATTAACTAGGGGAGGCTGTTAATTGTAAATACAAAAATACTATACAATTTATCACAACGGTTTGAATTATCCTTAACTTAAATCCTTTTTGAATTATTAATCCCTACTTGAAGTAGTAAAATGACACAATGAGAAGGTTTAAGCTTCAAATTGAAATATATGTTATGAGCGTACGTTGAAAGGTTCTCTCAAACAAAGGGCGAGCTTCTAGACAAAAATAAATAACGTGGGGAATTTTTAAGATTTTATAATTTGTATTTTTTAACAAACTTAAAATGAGGAAATGATAAATTTTATATTTTTGGGAATGTTTGGGCTTCAAATTGGTACATTTGTCATGAGCCTAACTGGTGACGCCCAAACTAATGGATCTTACACAAATTTCTCCCATTTAAATAACATGGCGTAATTTTAAAATGTCAGTTGTTAAAATAAACTCAATTTATTGGATTTTTATATTTTGCTGTAACTCTGCAGTGTAAAACGAATAAAATGACACTTTTTTTACAAATTGGTAGAAAAATACCGACGTAATAGGCCGATAATGTACATTACCAACGATAATTCAATAATTACAAAGCAAACGTATAAAAAACGCATACGGTACACATGAAGCACAAACCTATAATAACGGTCGTTACACAATTAACATTGATAATTCAATAATTACGATAATTATACAATAATTCAATAATTTATATAAAACAGGAAATCTATAAGAGATATAGAAGGGTATTGTAAGCGGCGTAAATGTTCTAAATTTTTAGCTCTTTCGATTGAGCTATCAACCAACCTCGTCCTTTTTTATTTTTTCAAATAAATAAAAAAAATGAAAAAATGCATAAAATTAGAATTTTTATAGCCTTGAATGTTACAAACAAACAAAAATCATTGCTTGATGACATATCTAGAGATAAAAAATAAACACATTTTTTTTTTAAATCTTTACAATCGGTCCATTAGGAGAGGCTGGGAAATAGGTTTTCGACAAAAATCATTTAATAATATAGATTATTATTTGAAAATATAATTAATTATAACAAAATACTACGAGATTCTCTTCTCTTTCAGTTATTGTTCTCACTTTAAAATAGGATTTACAAAACTTTTATAAATTAACAAAATGATTTATAAACGCAATAAAAAACAAATACTAAAATATACTTTATTATTAAAACTAATGAATAAAAACGTGAATCCAGAATAAATAAATATAATAGCGTGATCGGACCAATGGAGAGCATAGCAGTTGTTTACGTTATACGCATCGACAAAACTATTTGGTCTCTGTGAAGTTGACACTAGGGGCGGGCACGTAATGTACAGTCCCAATAAAGAAGGTACAGTCCGCGCGGCGATGCTGCTGGCGGTACCTGTTGGCCTCGATCCAAACTAGGCATTTTCGACTGTTAAAAAGTGTTACCTCTGATAACATGGGGGTTTCGCTTCTTATAGTGTTGTTTCTTCAATGGTTAAAGATAATAACAGCACATTATGTGTGTTTACAAAAGCAATATTGTTGTGTTTACTGTGTTGGTATTGGATGCACAATAATTTTTGAACAAACCAATTATTAGACATAACTGTCTTTTAATTTTTAACAGCCGCCATTTTGAAAATATATGAAAAAACGTTTTCGTTTCTTGTACTTGGGTAAAAGATGTCATCGAAAAATGTGTATCCAAAATTTGCGTTCGATATATTTCCTACATCCAGATATTAAATATTATGTAAAAAAGTGTGCTGTCGTTGGACCCCCGTCAGGAACGAAGTTCATCACGCCTTTTCTTCAAATCCCAATGGGGATTATAACATCAAAGCTAATATGGTAAGCACAGTTAAATGTCCATTCATTGTTAATACATTCAATAAACATACAATGTTAGTTGATCTAGGCCTAACATGTATGTTTAATTTGTTTTACCTGTCTTAATATTTTATGTCTATTGAATGCATATCAGCGCTTGACGATAATATCTGAACTACGCCGGACGGAACTGACGGAACCGATCGTCTCTTAATTTAAATTGATAAACCAAAACACATGTTTCTTGGATGTTTTTACATTCATTGTCGCAGCAACCAATTTTGTAACGCTTTTACGTTACCCGTATTTTATATTTGTCATTGCCATAGCAACCAATTGATAACACTTATTTTCGTTACGCATTACATTTTCTATTTTTTAACTCCTACCGCAACCCATGTTAAGGAACTTCGTTCCAAAAACGTTTTCGTATGTCATTACCAAATATGAATCCAAAATTTGCGTTCAATATATTTCCTACATCCAAAGATATTAAGTATTAAGTATTTTGTAAAAACAAACAAAGTTGTGGATAACTGGAAAACGAAGCAATTTTGAAAGTATATTTATATGGACTTTTTTCTTTATTTTCACTAGTAGAACACGTCCTGAAAGTTTCTACGTATATTGAGATAATATGGACATTAAACCAAGATTGACAAAATTATCTTGACGCGCGCTCTGTACAACACGATGCTGGAAACCACAGCAAGTAAACCTTTTAATTTCGTCGTTTCAGCAGGACGGCTACATACACCCGAATCAACTTTCACAAGACCGTTGCACCGACTTCACCGCGGATATGGTAATTGATTCCCCCTCCCCTACAACAATCGTACTTTTTTTAATTTAAACAGGTCCATAAAGCATTCAGAAGCCCCGGTAGCGTATATCAATGCTTCTAATAATATTTGCATATTTTAATGAGCTCGGTTCACCCACTCGTCTCTCTCCGTTGCCTTGGCGACCTTCCAAATTACAAACATTAATGATCGACTTAGTCATTATTATAATTACACAAACTTAATTGCACTACCGAGCGTAATAAAACAAGAATGTATTTTACGATCTACCCGGCTCTCGCGATATTATTCTTTGACAATAATTAAAGTCAATTTGAGTTTCGTGTCGGTGTGGGTGAGGTAGGAGGCATTTATTGATATGTTTATGGGTGTACGTCTCGTAAAAATCGGTTAATGACATTGTACGGCGGACGGGATGGGAGATTTATACGGCGATCCGGCCCGGAGTGATCAGCCATCGTATGACGATCCGGCCCGGAGTGATCAGCCGTCTTCCGCAACGGGCAATTCTAATATCATAAATACAGAATTGAATGTGTACATTGCTTATCAGGTACTGCAAAGAGTACTATACTCTTTTATAGTATAAACAAATTTTATGTAAATTGTAAAACTCACTCAATATTGGAGCACGTTATAGCCACATACTAGGAAGTTATATTTTTCTTTCGTTTTCTTTGAATTCTTCTTCAAAGTTTAGAGAAAACAAAACAATCAGTTAAATAACAAATAAATAAATAAAGTTTTCACACAAAATTGTAAACAGGGTTTGGCAAGCATGCGCAGTGCGGGAAGAAATACATAGAGAAACATGTCTACTCTCTCCGTCGCATACGTCATAGACAGTCTACGCGCATCAGCCGCGTGTACTGTGCTAATACGTAGCACAGGGAACCAGTAGACGGTTGAATATTATACTGTACATTAACTGAATCGTTGAAGAATTGATATTGGGGCTCGGGTGCCAATGCATCTGACCCCTTCGCCTCACCCTCCCGGTTGACCTGTGTCTCTCCGTGTTTCACAGCATAGCGTGTTTTTCAGGTTTTTTATTCAATTTGACTAGAAAGCTCTTTTAGAGTATTACTTCATACGTGGAAGTGCAAACGAAAAATTATTGTTCACTTATCACTCGAGCGGAGCGTATAAGAACAAAAACAATTTTAGAAAATCAGAAGTACTACGTATGTAGTAGCCTATGCGAAAAACACCGATCTCAGCTCCTTCCTCACAACCCCACAGAGTACAAACAAAACAAACTCCCCTGTTTTTCACAATCAATATTGTACATTCTTAGCAAGTCATCAGGGACACTGAATGTGAACAACCAATTTTTCAATTCTCTAAGAAAGCTACGTTTCCCAAAGAAACGCCTAGTATGATTTTTCGCTGCATAAAGCAAACTAAACCAAAGGAAAATCTTAAACTTGATAGCTGGACATGGAGTTTTTTAGAAACTTCTTAATACCACTGTATTCCAAGAAAATTTTTAATGCTGGTTCTATAACCAACGCTTGAAAACTGCAGAAAACATACTGCGAAGCATTAGCATGAAGAAGATCGAGATATAAATATTAGGAAGAACACAAAAATGCTGAGGTGCGTAAAGAGTACGAACCGCTTCCAATAATAACGTCTTCTGTGAGAGGAGTATGACTTAGGAGGTAGGGCCTACACTCTCCATTACGAATGCGTACTTTTTTTTGCCACATCTCCGAGGGAGATTTAAGGAAGAAAAACAGAAAGCAGTCGTGGCACTGCCGACAGAAGTGAAAACTGTCATGAATGTAAACGGTGATTATTTGAATTACTAGTAAGCCCCCGTGAAAAATCACAGGCTGATTAATTAGATACACATCCGAAATACATCGCTTAAAAAAAAAACTATTTAAAAACAACATTAAGGAATACTTATCTAGGCCTATCTAACTACGCGACGGGGAGTTTTTACTCGGTAAATGTGTACAATAATAAGGATTGTAAAACCGTAGGCCTACTTTTTAAACATTTTCATTTATATAAATTATTTAAAGAAAGATAAAAATACTATCTTTTAATTACTTTTTATTTCATATTAATAGATCAAATGATTTAGAAGTTATTAATATTATAGTAAAGAAATTAATAATTGGATACGTTTATATGTTATACGAAGATGTGCGAATGTTTCCGAAGTTAAACGAATATATCTCTTCTTTAAATTTGTATAAACAAATTGATGACAAAACGTTGTATTTATATACAGTTTATAACCTCAAAGGAAATACTATAACATACATTTGTTCAATAACTCATATTTACAAAAATCAACTTCACAAGAAATTATAACAATTGAAGTTGTAAACATAACCCCAAACTATAATCTACACTGGGTTTGTTTAAGTATTACGATGGGTGAAATCAGCTGTTTGGATGTACGAATGTTTCAGAAGTTAAACAATTAGGTATCGTTTCTTTAAATTGGTATAAAAAAATATTGATGATAAAAGATTGTATTTATATTCATTTTATAACCTCAAAGCAAATCTTATAACGTATAACTCTCGCGATGGTCAGCGCCGTCTAGCGCTTGTTAGCAAGCGCAAGCCAGCTTTCTTTATGAACGTACCCTTACACTCGCTTTAAATAGAGTTGATTACGAAATTTGATCAACATAATATTTAGGTTAGACCTACACTGAACCAACACACGTTTCTTTAATGCATTTACATTTATTACCATAGCAACCAAGTTAGCAAATTTAGACATTTTAAAATATTAAACAATCATTGTGCCTTTTCATACATATTTTCAAAGTGAACATTCGATAGAATATGCTAATAATCCCCAAAATTTGAAATAAAAGAAAATTTGCAGGTTTAGGTATTAATTGCAACATTTAAAGTTTTTTGCAAACTAAAACCTAATTCAAACAATACACAGTATACACACATTAAAGTTTCCACGTAGTCAATTTAACTTTACTTGTATACATATACACAGAACCAATGTTACGATAGTAAAAATTATAGCGAAGATAGTAGATTTTGGGAGAACCAGACGTGCTATAATCTATATAAATAAAAATGTAAATTCTCGTTTGTTCCAAATCTCAAATCTCCGAAGTTCTTCACCGATTGCTTTGCAATTTTGACGCAAAGCTGCATTCGATACACTAGTGTTTTTATATACTTTTTGAAACACAGCTCCATCTATACCAAATATTTTACAGCAATGGGAGCACAATACTAAATAATAATTAAATATATGTATTGTTGGTACAGTAATCAGCTGTTTGCTAAAACAGTTCCACTAACAGCTGATTTCAAACTTTGAAACAAATATTTGTATTTCTAACTTTTACGTTGGGTTTTCGTAAACAATGCCATACATATAACGCAAACTATACTAAATAATTTACGGCAATAGGAGAGCCATAATAAATAATAATTAAATATGTTTAGTGGTGTTGGTATGGTATTCAGTTGTTTCCTCTAATATTTTCATTAACACCTGATTTCAAAATTTGAAACGATTATTTGTATTTCTAACTTTTCAGCTTAGGTTTTTGTTTTAGTGTAGACCTGAGCTTTGCTGGTTCTTTTAATCTTTATTATAATTGCTGTTGTAAAATATACGAAATAATTTGATTTGAACATTTAACATTATTTGCCATCTTATCTTTGTTGTTATTATTAATCCTACACCTTTATTATAAAGAAAACATAACATCACTATGCGTAAATATTTCTAATATTTCCATTATAAGATGATTTTAAACTTTGAAGGAATTATTTGTATTTCTTACTTTTAGGTTAGGTTTTTATTAAAGTGTAGACCAGGGCATTACTTTCTTTTAACCTTTATATAACAGCTGTTATAAAATATACGAAATCCTTTGATTAGGACACTAAACATCATTTACCACCTAACCTTTGAAGTTATTATTAATCCTACACCTTGATTAAAAAGAAAATGAAACATGTGTGTAAAGAAAGTTCGACGGGGTTGGCGTGCGGAGCACGCAGAGGTCTCCTCTAGTGTCGTATAAAAAAGAAAATAATCTCCTATATTTATTTTTTTAGATGAAACCCCAACGTTTCATTCTAATACGAAACATTTCAAAAAATATTTGCTTCCACGGTTGTTGGCTTTTTTTGGCTAACGAACCCGTCCGAGCGGCTTAGAAAACCAACGTGTTTACCAAATTTGGATCAAACGGATCAAATGAGGAAGTTATATTGAGAACACATAATGACACCAAAAAACGTGTTCCGGGGACCATGATCGGTGCTCATTCACCGCCCCCGACCTTAGGTATCACCACAACAGCCACTACAATATCTCATCTTTCCTATGGAAATTCGCTAATAACGAAACACTTCTGCTGTTGTGGAAATGATAAATTGAATGGATCAAACGAAATGAATCGATTTTTTACTCGGTTCTTTCAAATGAGTTGATTCAATTCAATGCAAAGAATCGTTCTGTCCATTACTATTAAAACTTGGTAACACAAACATTAGTGAAGACGGCCGGTGACCAATACATGGCACAGCGTCTACGATTGATGTTAGAATACACACTGCCCTATCTTGTGGCAGTTGAAAGAACTTTTTCAACAATACAACTATCTGCAGAAACGCAAATTTCTTGTGCACGGCTTTTTTAACGCACTGTATTAAAAGTGCTATTAGAGAAGTTTTAACGGACTAAATAAGCTAAATTGCTTTCTTTTATGATTTAAGGCTCTTGCCACCCTGGAAAACTCCTAGAGTACAGTGGGTTCACACGTTCACTGCTAAGGACGCATATATGTGAGCTTGACACTGAACACTATGAGAAGCGGCCGACGCATAGTGCATTGCACGCCAATCCCCGTATTGTGAGTATTTTCAATACACAGTGCATTGCGTGCTTCGCACGCCAACCCGCATATTGGGAGTATTTTAAATACACAGTGCATTGCGTGTTTCGCACGCCAAGCCGCATATTGGGAGAATTTTCAAACACAGTGCATTGCGTGCTTCGCACGCCAACCCCAGTATTGGAAGTATTTTCAATACACAAAGGATTGCGTGCTTCGCATGCCAACCCCCGAATTGGGAATATATTTTCAATATACAATGCATTTCGTGCTTCACACGCCAACCCCAGTATTGGGAGAATTTTCAATACACAGTGCATTGCGTGCTTCGCACTCCAACCCGCATATTGGGAGAATTTTCAATACACAGTACATTGCGTGCTTCGCACGCCAACCCCCGTATTGTGAGTATTTTCAATAACATGCCACATTAATATAATTAATATGCATTCGGCAAAACCAAAAAGCTTTTATATTTGTCGTAGCACGTGATACATTTATACACGTAAACCAGGTTTTGCGGGCATGTCGGCGGCGCGGTGGCCTAATGCAGTTTTTCCAATAGGGTTGTTTTAATTTATCCTCCCCTACCTGCACCGTCGTACTCTTTAATTAAATTTTAGAGACAGCATACGAAATAATTTGTTCAGTTTTTCTAAAACTGTTTGACCTTTCCTTTAGTAATTAATAGAGATGCATTCGGATCATTTGACAGTGCGCGGTTTTCAGTCCGGTTTTGGATAGAGTTAAGTTGACTTTTACTTTCTCACTATACTATAGAATAGAGAAATTATAGTGATCGCAAAAAAAATAAACGGTACCAGGAAATGGCACATACTTTCTCACAAACACATTTAAATTACTAAACAGATTCACTGTGACTTGTAGGGTGGGCTAGGAGAGTTTTTTTTATTAAAGTTGGAGATTAACTAATAAATATTATTATTATTATTATTATCTAGAGAGAAAACTATTCGATCGATTTCGAAAAAATTTGCACCAAACACGTCAATTAGGTCTTTATAGATGCACGTAAAAAGATTTTGACAAATTTTGAAAAACAGCCCGCTTTATGGCCAAAAACCCCCAAAAATCAGTTATTATTATTATTATTAGCTAAACGAGAATTTTTAGAAAGATGCGGGTTTTTGTATATGGTCTGGCACATTAAAGGCTACAAATAAGCCAAATTTTATCAAAATCGTTAGAGCCGTTTTTTTTATAAAAAAAAAATAACTTATTTTTGGGGGGTTTTTGGCCAAAAAGGGGGTTGTTTTTCAAAAAATTTCAAAACCTTTTTTCGTGCATCTATGCAGGCCTACTGGACATGTCTGGTGCAAATTTGGTTGAAATCGATCGAATATTTTTCTCCCTAGCATTGTATACTTTTATTAAAGTAGGCGATTAACTAATAAATATTATTATTATTAGCTAGAGAGAAAACTATTCAATCGATTTCGAACAAATTTGCACCAAACACGTCAATTAGGTCTTTATAGATGCACGTAAAAAGGTTTTGAAAAATTTGAAAAACAATCCCCTTTATGGCCAAAAAACCCCCAAAAATCAGTTATTATTATTATTAGCTAAACGAGAATTTTTAGAAAGATGCGGGTTTTTGTATATGGTAGGACACATTAAAGGCTACAAATAAGCCAAATTTTATCAAAATCATTAGAGCCGTTTTTTTTATAAAAAAATAATAACTGATTTTTTTGGGGGTTTTTTGGCCAAAAAGGGGGTTGTTTTTCAAAATTGTTCAAAACCCTTTTTTTTGCATCTATACAGGCGTACTGGACATGTCTTGTGCAAATTTGGTTGAAATTGATCGAATTGTTTTCTCTCTAGCTTTGTATACATACAGACATACATACATACAGACATACAGACATACATACAGACATACAGACATACAGACAGACATTTTGTAAAAACCACTTTTTTGGACTCAGGGGGTCCCAAAACGGATATTTCCACAAAAATCTCAACATCGATTTTTTTTGCGTTCACTATACTTTCTCTATACTATACTATAGTGAGAAAGTAATAGATGTCGAGATTTGTGTGGATATATCCGTTTTGTCCATAAAAGGGGTTTTTACAAAATGTCTGTCTGTATGTGTATTTATGTGTATTTATGTGTGTCTGTATGTCTGTATGTATACAAAGCTAGAGAGAAAACTATTCGATCGATTTCGAACAAATTTGCACCAAACATGTCAATTGGGCCAAAAAAAAGTTATACATTTTTTATAAAATTTCACTGATTTTGATGAAATTTGGCATGTAGGTGTAGTTCTGGAATATCTCCAGGTACTTTTTTCGTTTTTTCAAATTATAGATTTTTAAGGGGTTTTACTCCCCAAAAATGGCCAAAAAAAAACTAGAAAAATCAAAATTTCTTAAAAACGGCTCTAACGATTTTGATAAAGTTTGGCTTATTTGTAACTCTTAATGTACCCTACCATATGCAAAAAAACGCATCTTTCACAAAATTTTCTTCTAGCTAATAATAATAATAACTGATTTTTGGGAGTTTTTTGTCCAAAAAGGAAGTTGTTTTTTAATTTTTTTCAAAACCTTTTTTCGTCACTCTGTACACGCCTGTTGACATGTTTGGTGCAAATTTGTTCGAAATCGATCGAACAGTTTTCTCTTTATGTAATAATAACAATATTTATTAGTTAAACCATTAGTTTTAGGGTTACGCTGGTTACACACTGGGCGGCCTTTGTTTTTGTCGACGTCGCCGCTTGAGAAAATCGGCGTGCTTACACATGCAGCGGCCAAAACCGCCGCACATGAAGCATCAAAAATACCGCCAATTACTCAGTAGCTAGAGAGATTTTTTCTGGTGTGTTTGTTCTCTACAGAGGTTTATAATCCGTACATTATTCAGCGTTTAAATAAAATTATGAAATGGACAGACAACAAACTTTTAGCACTTTTGTTATACCGTCGAAGAAAAAGAAGGCAACAGAAAAATCGCCTTGTTCAGATCCATCCGATAAACCTAGGGAGAAAAGAAGTTGGAGCATTTTGTACGTTGTTTGAAGACTTGAGGAATGACGAGGCTAAATTTGTCAATTATTTTCGTATGCACATTATGTCATTTACGTGGCCACATTAAATCATCCAAAGGAGAGATACCAAAATGTCATCCATATCATCAAAATGGCCCCTTATTCCCTCGCACACTTACTTCCTTCCACGGAATCTTTATACAGAGTGTCCCCGAACTCTCTGGACCCCTTTTGTGGATATGTTCCTGGGATCGAGACAAACATATTTCACAATATAAACATGGGTCTAGGGGGCTTATTTTTTCGTCTGTCCGTCTGTATGTGTTTTTTATAAAATACTTAATATTTTTCTAAGTAGAAAAGATATTGACCTCAAACTTTGTATACCTATTTGTTGCGTAACCTTTTATCATTGTACGAAAAATTAGAAAATCATTTTAAATATTTTCAAAATGGCGGCGGTTTATAATTTTGAATGTCAAATATCTTAAAAACCGCTAACTTTACAACAAAATTACAAGAAACAAAAAAGTTTACTTTTTTAATGACAAACACAATGGTTTTTTTATTTTGTCTGAACCTCAAAGGATAACAGAGATAATGACAAAAAAAAGGAAAAATGTAATTCTTGGTAATTGTCAACAATACCCAGAACTACTCTAGAAACAAAATATTTTATTGTTATTATGAGCTAAAAAAATAAGTTATTTGCATAATGTTCCGAGAACATTCTGAGCTGATTCTACTAGCAAAAAATAATGAAAAAAGTTCATATATTCATAGGTCCGGAAATGTTTCGTTAGCGAGTTACAGCTGACGTAAGATTTCACCCATGTTTTAGATTATTCACAGAAACGAATCGCTATTGAAATATGTAGGACTTTAATTAAGGTGTGAAATTTAATTTAATTTACGTAAAATGAGCATATAAATTTAATAAAATAGGTCCCAGTTCTGTAAGTGCAGTAATTGTTGCGATATTTTTGGGTCAAATAACGCAAGACTAGTTTTGGGTCAAATTACTGCAGTTACTGTACTAAGGCCTATTTTTTTCATTTATCTGCTCATTTTACGTAAATTAAATTAAATTTTACACCTTAATTAACGTCCTACATATTTCAATAGGGAATCGTTTCTGTGAGTAATCTGAAACACTGGTAAGAACTCTCTAACGAAGCATTTCCGGACCTATGAATATATGAATTTTTTTCATTATTTTTTGCTAGTAGAATCAGCTCAGAAAGTGTTCGGAACATAATGCAAATAACTTATTACCTTAGCTCATAATAACTTATTCAAACTAATAACTAAACTAATAAAATATTTTGTTTCTAGACTAATTCTAGAAATTGTTGACAACTACCAAGAAATTCATTTTTCATTTTTTTTGTCAATATCTCTGTTATCCTTTGAGCTACAGACAAAATAAAAAACCATTGTGTTTGTCATTAAAAAATTAAATTTTTGTCTCTTGTAATTTTTGTGTAAAGTTAGCGGTTTTTGAGATATTTGACATTAAAAATTATAAACGACCACCATTTTGAAAATATTTAAAATAATGTTCTAATTTTTCGTACAGTGATAAAAGGTTACGCAACAAATAGGTGTACGAAGTTTGAGCTCAATATCCTTTTTACTTTCAAAAATATTAAGTATTTTGTAAAAAACACATGCAGACAGACGGACGAAAAAATAAGCACCGTAGACCCATGTTTATATTGTGAAATATGTTTGTCTCGATCCCAGGAACATATCCACAAAAGGGGTCCAGAGAGTTCGAGGACACCCTGTATATGTCTAGTGTCTTATTCCACAAATATCAGTGATTCATTGTCTATTGCCAACTCACTAATTGTCTCACAAAATTTAACGAAACACACACACACACAACTTAATACGCCGATTGCCGAAGTATTGACGCTGGGACAACATCTAGTCGACTGAGCAGTGGCAACGATAGAAAAGCGCCAAATGTGTAAACGCTCATTTGTTAACGGACGCCGCTGCGTGGACAAAAGCGGAAAAAAACCGCCAACCGCAGCGGCAAAAATCGCCCAGTGTGTAACCGGCGTTAGCGGTTCAGCTGCGTGATCGAATTATTATTTTGCTGTATACCGTCCTACATCTACATGTATAAAGTTGTATGTTTCATCAGATGTTTTTTGAAACAGCTGTAGAGTATTCTCCACGCAGTCTCACCTCAAACTTTTCCCAGCGGCACAACAAACAGTCCGTCAATTTCTCTTTGTGCTCTTCGCTTTTCATTTTTCACCGTTCGTTTAGTTCCATCCAACCGACTCTCTTACAACACATGACGATCTGTCCGTCATCTGTACCTTCGGGCTTTCCCGTTCTGTCTATCCGGCTGATGTACAAACGCTTTCATTTACAGTTGATTTGACAACAGTAGAGTGTATTTAATGGAATTTTGAAATTGTGCTCCGAGTTTCCGAACTGACGGGTTGAGTAGTTAGTTTATTACCCCCTTTGTTACCGAGAAATGCACGCATCCAGAAAGTCTAAAGATATTTAAAATAATGGTTTGAAAATTTCGTTCGATTTTCCCCAAATTAAATTTTTTTTTTCTATTCGGATACTTAACTAGACATTGTATCAATGTAATTTGACAAATTTTAAGGTAAAACAACAGATTTTATATAAAAAAAATAATACAATCAACTCCTATATAAAAGCGATTGTACGCCCGTACGTGCATACGTACATATCTACGTACGTACGTGAGTGACATATTATGTAATATAACAGATGATTTCATCCATCATCTGTAATACTTTAACAAACCCTGCGTAGATTATACTTTGGGATTATGTTTACAACTGCAATTATTATAATTTCTTGTGAAGTTGATTTGTATTACTTTCTCACTATACTATAGTATAGAGAAAGTATAGTTAATGCATAAAATCGATGTTGAGATTTTTTTGGAAATATCCGTGTTTTTTACAAAATGTCTGTCTGTCTGTCTGCCTGTACGTATACAAATCTAGAGAGAAAACAATTCTATCGATTTCGAATAAATTTGCACCAGACATGTCAATTAGGCTTGTATGGATGCACGAAAAATGTTTTTGACAAATTTTGAAAAACAGCCCCCTTTTTGGCCAAAAATCCCCCAAGAAATCAGTTATTATTTTTTTTATAAACAAAACGGCTCTAACGTTTTTGATAAAATTTGACTTATTTGTAGCCCTTAAATGTACCCTACCATATGCAAAAAAACGCATCTTTCTAAACATTCTCGTTTAGCTAATAATAATAACTGATTTTTGAACAAAAAGGGAGTTGTTTTTAAAACTTTTTCAAAACCTTTTTTCATACATCTATATATACATTCCTAATTGACATGTTTGGAGCAAATTTGTTCGAAATCGATGGAATAGTTTTCTCTCTAGCTAATAAGAATAATATTTATTAGTTACTCTAATACTTTAATACAATTATGAAGTCACAGTGAATCTGTTTAATAATTTCAATTTGTTTGTGAGAAAGTATGTGCCAGTTTCTGGATCCGTTTATTTTTTAAACTGTTTTACCTATCAAAAAACATTAGATTATTAATTTCTTCACTATAATAATTAATAACTGCTAATCGTTTGATCTATCAATATGAAATAAAAAGCAATTACAAGATAATATTTTGTATCTTTCTTTAAATATATAACAACGTATAATAAATACAAAATTTTAACTAATAGGACTACAGTTTTATAGTCCTTATAATTGTACACATTTACCGAGTTAAAAATCCCCGTCAGCATAGTTAGATAGGCCTAGATAAAGTCTGTTGTTTTATATTTTGTATAAATGATGCATTTCCCTATGTGTATCTAATTAACCTACCTGCGATTATCACGGGGGCTTACTAGTGTAACTAAAACAGTTACAGTTTGATTATTCTAACTCAATCATCACTGAAGATGGCTTCTTTGTCGTTGAAACGCGTTTGAGTTCATATACGTATTAGCTGTGAGATTCTATGACGATTGATTTATTTTTATCACGTAATACCAATGAAATGTGCCCCTTCATTCACCTTAACGCAATACGTGTAGCGTCTCAGTGTTGCGGAGAACGGCTGTTTAAATGAAGGCACACAAAGTGTCACAGTAAATGGACTGAAATGATCCCGATGTTAAATTAACCCATCAGCTGTCTAGCTACAACCGAATTTTTCATTGATACAGTAAAAACATGTGGGTCCGTCTTAAAACCATCCTCTGGGAACAAAGAATCCTATTACTTTAAATGATCAATTCTTGTAGGCCTATCTATCTTTGTGTCTGTCGCGGATACAACGGCTCTAACAAATTCAAAGAAATTTTGTATTTAGGTGTAGTTTTGATTTTTAAGTACACCCATATAGTTGTATTTCGTGTAAAAACGCAATTTTTTGAGAAAATCTAATTTAAAAGTTGAAAATTGTTAACATAGGGTCTTATGAGTTGCCATGTTGGTTACAAAATAACAACGAAATAGTAAATAATTCGACCACGCAGCTGGACCGCTGACGTGAGTTGAGCAAATTTCCAAAATTAAGTTTATATACCTATGTTTTAGGGTTTCAACCAACAATTTGAGAATAGGTTTACTCACGAAGGTGTTGAACAGCTCTCTGTGTGTACGCAATATATTAGTAGAATTTGTTTCCTCCTAGTGGCCTCGCGAGTTTGCACCACTTGGCTTCGAACCGGGCACTTTTATGGTATTTTACGTTTTGGTCGATTTTGGGGGAACCAAGCGAGCTATAAGGTCGTGTAAAAAAACAAAATGTGCAGAATAACATTCT
>JAGFPH010001136.1:10425-28786 GCA_018207615.1 Philaenus spumarius
GTTAGAAGTGTGTAATCTTAGCAAGTAGTTGACTTTAGGAAATGATATATATGACGGAAGTTGAATAATAAAGCGATAAAATGTATAAATAAAACATTGAATTTTCTCAACAATTTAAAATTGTAAATATATAAAACACACTTTTTCAGTGAATTTGAAATACGTTTCCAAAAGACATTTATGTGTCACAATGAATATTGCATCCTGTAAAATATTTGATACGATGCAGATATTTTACACTCAACCTTTTTTTTCATCTGTCTTCTTAAGTTTTATCTTCGTAGCAATTCTGATACAAATTTCCCCCTAATTTTGTTTATCTTAGTAGGCCATATTTGGTTTCTAATCTATTTTATTTTCAAAATGAAATCGAAATAATTTCAATATTGTAAATCACTGTAAGATAGTCATTAAATACAATCAGTTAAACACTTGTAACATTTCCAGTAGACACAATGATATCTAAATGGATACATTTGAATGTGCATAAGTGCTGACCACATTTTATAAAGCAAGACTTGTTAAGTAAAAGTATCAAATTCACCTTTTACCAATCTAAATGTATGAAAAAATCAACTTTACAAGATTAATTTTTAATATGATATTAGTAGAGAATTTTATTTTTGCTTTTATTTTTATTTTTTCACTAACCGTTAATAAAAAAATGTATCCACAATTATTTTGAAGAGTTTAAAGCGTTTTACTAAAAAAGTATGAGTAATAAAAAGTAGATACCTTGAAAATAATTCTCTTTGTACAATAACTACGTAGAATTTATGTTTAACCTTTGGTTACAGAAATATAGCTAGAAACTAGGAAACTCTTCCTTTGAAGATAGTAATCGAATCGGGAAGGCTTTGGGATGCACATACACATCGAACACAACATTTTGCTGTCCACACAAAATACGATGTGAATTGCCATTTTACTATATCATATTTGATATAGTCCTATGCTTTAGTAATCAGTGTTATTCATGGGTTATTTTAAAAGATATGCTAAAATTTTACAAGTATGTTAATAATTTTTACTAATGCTTAATACATCTTAAGTTTACTTAAATAATCTAAAAAGTTATTTAAATAACAATTACTTAAGTTAACAATGTTGTCTCTTGATGTTGTATTGACATCAAAAGATACGGTGGTTGTGGTGATGTTTTTTTCCATTTATACAAAGCAACAGCATTAGTCTTTGATCTTTGCCACTGACAACATTGTCAAAAATATATTGTTTCAACTTTTCTGGAAACATAATTCAGCGAATATCGTTCTCATGTTTGCTTTATAGGAACAATTTGTCTTCTGAACTATGATTTCTGTTACTATGATTAGAAAAAATTTACACTTATAGTTTAAGTAAATAGATTTCTATCTGCAAAGTAATTCACACAAAAATCCCATTATAGATATAAAGAATATTTTTAGTAAAAAGTATAATTTACAATTTCCAACACTAAAATATCTATTTAGAATATTAGGATTAAAATCCGTATAAAATAAGTTAAATATCCATCTATCATTTCAAAATGTATGCCCTAAATAAACATAACTAATTAAATTGTTAATCATTTGAATTTGATAATATTTTGTTCGTGATCAATTTTAAAAGCTTTATGATTCCTACATTTAATAAGCAACCGGTTCATTATTGAAAATTAGTTGATTTATTACAACTAAATACCATACTACTAAGGATATCATTCAAATTCAACCTCCTCTATTTAAAAAATATGGGCCTATACAGTTTACAAATATATAAATCGTTTATAAATCTGTGATTACTTATTGAATTCATACTATTTAACTTGGTATCATAGGTACCTCTTGAATTGTTTAGTAATTTGTTAATTATAGCTTAGTGCATAAATCGGATTCAATTTATATATTATTATAACCAATCTGTTATACAATATTATTCTATTAAATTAATATTAATTCTTCTCTAAACTTCTATTTAGTTCTGTAACAGTTACTCAATACCTTAATGTATTTAATTACAACAATTTTTCAGATGATACGGTCCTACAATAACATCTGTCACTGGTAATTAACCTAAATCCCGTTATTTAGCTAGAGCAATAAATTCCGTTATTGAAATAGATAAAAATGATTCTGCTCCAGCAACTATTGGCAAGCAAATGAAACATTATTTTAAATAAATTTTGAATTATTAACAATCATTGCAAGAACTTATTAGGCTATGCAACAAACGTGTATCTCTTTTTTTATATAGACATGAATGAGAATTGTTATGTTATACAATTTATTATGAATTAAACAAATTAAATAATTTAAGTTATTCAAACATATAAAATACTTTGTATACTTGTAACGGTACAGTTAGAAATAGATCGGGTTGTTTTGGAAGAAATCCAGAAGCAAGGAGATAATAATAATTTGCTAATATTTGTAGGATTTTAGGTTTACTGCAGAAATTTGTTAAAATGAATTTTTAAAACAACAGATGACGTAAAAACAACACATTGAATAAATTCGATGTGCTAATCGACCGAAGTAAGTAATTATCCTGAAAAAACGTCTCCATTAAGGACTATTATTGCCACAATTTTTGTTGTTTTTAATGGGCGCCACCTCAATTACTTAAAAGCGCTAGTAACTAATAACTTTTATTTCATCCTTCCTTGATATTAGTCTTATATTCGTATTCAACAAGGATAAAATTAACTTGATTTGATTCCTTCATTTGAACACAATTTCCAAAATTATTTATTAGCAGTTGTTTTTTTTTTTTTTTTTTAAATCACAATAACTTTTACAAAATAATATCTTTTAATTGCATACAGTCTAACCCTAGGAAAAACACTGTATTAAAAACTATTCTGTGTCAACTTTATCCTTCAGAAATAAAATAAATACCTTAACAAAAAATACTACCGGCTTTTAACGGAGCCAAAAGCTTTGTATTTATATAAATTTTAATTTTATATTTAACAATAATTGGTTTATTTACAATCCGAGATAAAATACGTCGGAGGTAAATATTTTGTATTTATATAAATTATAATGTTATTCTTAACAATAAATAGTTTATTTACAATCCGAGATAAAATATATTTTTAAACAGTTGGCAAATCACATAAGTGTCCTAAATTATTTGTAAACCCAATTATTAATAACTCTACTGTAATAATTTATGTATTTCACAAGATTTGTGTTATAAAATGTTCTACATTTAATTAGACTATTTCCTGGACGTATTTATTGTATGAATAATTAAGACGGGGAGGGAGTAAGCTAACGCCAGTAGATAGATTTGAGGCTAGAAACCTTGTGTTTCCATTACAGCCTTGCCAACTTTACTGAGCCATCGTCGCCCGTCGTTCCCTCTGTTACGTTTAATGTTAACTATCACTATTTAATGAGTGAATACAGTAATGTGAATTATGCAAATTTCCTTCCCGAATGTGTAATAATATTTTATTGTTCCTTACAAATTATTGAAAATATATCTAGATTTTGTACATCCGTGTAAGACAGATTGTGTATCTAGCATTAGGTTAGTGTGACTGACCTTGCATAGCTAACAATATGCGTTGTCACACCAAATGAGAAAATTAAAGGTCTTTAATGAGAGTTGTACTTTTTAATATAATTATATCTGCAATGAATAATAATTCGACCACGCAGCTGAACCGCTGACGTGAGTTGAGCAAATTTCCAAAATTAAGTTTAAAGGCCTATGTTTTAGGGTTTCAACTAACAATTTGGGTCTACTCACGACGGTGCTGTATAGCTGCCTATTTGTATGAAATATATTAGTAGAATTTGTTTGTGCCTAAGCCTCCAGCTTCGATTCACGCGCTCCTTCGTTACACTCGCAGTGGAAAAATTCGCTTTGCGAGTTTGCACCTCAATCTTGTGATCTCGGGTTATGAGCTTCGCTTCGCTCGCAGCGTAAAACCTTACCCTTCGGCCTCTGATGATAAGATGCCCCCCAAGGTAAAATCCACCACGTGTCTTTGCACAGGGTACTTTTATGGTATTTTACGTTTTGATCGATTTTGGGGGAACCAAGTGAGCTATAAGGTCGCGTAAAAAAACAAATTGTGCAGAATAACAGCCTACATTTATATTTTTAGAAAAAATCATTCACGTAGGGAAAATCTAAAAAATATTTACTTCCTATCAAAAAAACGTACTTCCGGTTGTTGGATTTTTTTTGTTTAACGAACTCGTCCGAGCGACGTAGACAACCAACATGTGTTCCAAATTTGGACCAAATCGGACTTAAAATGCGGCCGCTAGAGTGCGAACACATATATACATATTATGTAGATACATATATGTAAAACGTGGGGGCACGTTACATATATATATATATATTGCAACGACCAGAGTTGTAACGACGCTGAGGGCGTTCTTTTGTTTTCCTTTGGCCCCACGTTGCGACGCCAACTCTGCAACGACAGACCTTTTAACGACGTTCGGGAGCCAACTCTGCAACGTCAAGTCTTCCCCGACGCTAACTCTGCAACGGCAGACTTGTGCTAACGTTTTTGTCTGTAGGATTTCCCTACCTTTTTACAGAATAAAGAGATTATATCACCTACTGGAAGTATAAGGCAAATTAATTTTAATAGCCTAGGTGATATAACTCTGGTTAAGATAACTATGTCTATAGTCACCTTAAATAAAAATATTTTATTAAATTCCTTCCAGCTATTCAAGTTACTATTAAATTTAAATCTGCTCAGCTCAGTAATTAATTTTATATTTATTTGACAATCTCTGAGGAGTGAGAACAGTGGAACTTTACCTAGAATAATTAAATTATTTGTGCTTTGTGAAATTTCGTTGGAACTGCCAACTTTGCAATTTAGCCCTTCGATATTGATCATACACTGAAAACAACTTATCATACAGGATACTTAGATAATAGGAACCTCTTGAACAAGGTAAATTATTTATATTAATTGAAATCAAAAGAAAATTTATTCACAAAAAAAACTCAAAATTCTCTGTGGTTCTTTCCACTACAAAAACATCAATTTTAAACTAAATTTACTATTTACATAAATTTTATCTCTTTTAGGTAGAACCATTTATTATTTATTTATACTTAATTATTCCTTCCTTTTTATATTTATTATTTAATTATTTATTTATGAAAATGATTTTAAATATTTAATTTACAAGTCTTATAATTTTATATTTTGAAAAACCTAACTTTATTATCTCAACCCAGTATCAATAATTATTTAAATTTAACTCAGGCAATATTTTAATAGGGGATATCCTAACTTTTCTGACAGACCTTTTATTACTGCGACCCTTGACTCTGAACACCTTTCCCAGGAACGTTGATGGTAATACAGCTCCCCTGAAGTCCTCTATCGTTGATGCGGTTGAACGTCTCCCGTGGTCTCAGCTTTTGCCTGGTTAGAAATTCCCTGAAGTCTTCTAGCGCCTTCTATGATTTGGTTTTCGCTTCTTATTCCAGTAGTACTTCAAAGTCCATATGATGTTCCAGTTATTGCCATTACATCAGTCCGGTGATTATCGTAGACTACGTCATTTATAATTGTTTAGACGCACCTGCTATATAATTAATTATAGCGTAATTCACTGAAACTGTTCAATTATTTTTTTTACTGTCTGTAATGATAACTGATTCTACACTGTCTTTGTTCATTTATTTAACTTGAAATTACGTTTGATAAATTTTTATGAAAACTGTTCATTGAAATATTATATTGCATAATATTATAATTAATTAAAATGTTCACTGTTTGATTTGCACATTTGGTACGACTGTCTTTATAAAACACTGCTTCTAAATACCAATACGTTACTTTAACTTTGCAGTTTCTTCTAACACATATCTTACTAGTAACAAGTCCTTCCAGCGTCTTCAATAATAAACTTAATGTAGAGTAGACTAATGATGAATAGATACTGTATCTAATGAACGAAAGGTACTCTTGAATAGATATAATGATGAATAGATGCGCGTCTCCCGCTGTACTTCGCTTATATCGACTGTTTTGCCGCCTTCCGAGTACCAACTATCTCCCGGCTTCTTCTATCCCTTTTTCGACATCTCGCCATGCGATTTGTATTACTTTTTTTAGTTTTTGGGTTGGTATTACCCCCACTAACTTCTTCGTTAGACATCGCCACCACAGACATTCTCTCCTATTGTCTTACGTATTTTCCTTGTAGTTTTCCTGGAACTGCTTTTATGGAATTGCGGTTTTCGTAATCGTATTCCTGGTACATTTTCCTTTCTTCTCAAACTTGAGTGTTGGTCCTACGACGTTTGGTTCGCTTATGGCGCTGCATCGCGTTTTCCGCGGTTTTTCCTCGCGAAAACTTTTCTGGTTTTGAATGAAAATCTTTTTTCTTTTTTCTTCTCTGTTGGTTATAGTTTTATAGTTTACTAGCCAAAATTTTACTTCTGTCCGAAGATTTTTCTTCTACTTTTGGGACTTGTAAAATTGCCAAATTTAACATTTACTTTTGGATTTGAATTTTTACTTTAAAATTGATACTTTAGATTGAGATTTACAATTTTATATCCCTATTGCTTTCTTAACACTATGTTATTAATTTTACCACCTTTTTCATTTTATTTTTAGCAAAACATAGGTGTGAACCTTTTCACCTATTATTTTAATTAATTAACAATTTACAAAATTTTTATCTTATAAAACTTTTATTCCTATAAAACTTGTTTACTTTTTCGTTTTCCCTTTTTCATTTTTTCAGGTGCTTTTTCACCTTCAAACTTTAACAATTATCTCTAACTTTTAAAATACCAAAAATTTCTTAATTTGTTATTTAACATTTTTTATTCAACTTTTCTTACTCTTTTCAAAAATATCTTCTTCATTTAATTTTGATGAAATTTGAGAATTTTCTATAACTTTAACTCTTTATAACTTTACCATTTTTTATTCAACAAAATTGTGACTTCCATGAACAATGTCTCCACCTCCCGTGTTTCACATTTACCCATAAAATTCATCAATTTTATAATTTTATTTAACACCTTATTCCTGTATAAAAATAACTAATTTTTCTAAGTCTTTTAAGCAACTTGAAACAAGTTCCAGGACAAAAGTCCATCTCTGTTGACTCAGTACAGTTGGCCGGGACTTGTCGTATTCTAATCTAGTTAAGTATAGGGTGCACCTCAACTTCTGCTATGAAATCTTGATTTTTGCAGTTTTTCAACAAAACTCAATTTTTTACGCATTGCATAAGGTTTATCCGTTGCAATATATATATGATTTTTAATGCCACCCCGAAACGTGTTCTGGGGACTATGATCGGTGCTCATTTGCTACTCCCGACCTTAGGTCTTACCATAAGGGTCACTGCAATAGCTTATTTTTCCTATGGAAATTTGCTAATAAAGCAACAAGGTGGATAGAGAATGCGTCGTTTTGTAAAACGAAATAACTACAACGATAATGATCAGTAATTTTAGTCCCTTCCTTATTTTAAAACATTTTTAATTTGAACAAAATTATTTGTCCTATTAGTTGGTCATATTGACGAAGGCTGTAATAAAACAAAAGTTTGGGATTTGTATTAACGAGTAAAATGTTATTTTCAATTATCAGAAGTACTGACTATCCTCAAAAATCATAATGTTTATTTTATGTATTTGCAGAGATAATTTTTGTAATACTTAAATTTCTTTAACAGAGTTCAATGTCACATACTAATTTCTGTAACGAAATACGATTTTCGTGACTCACGCACTCTAAAATCACAACTAATAATATAAAAATTTGCATCTAATATCAGTAACTTTTGACGCTACTATAACATGTTTTTTTGGGAAGTAGCTTACATTGTATTAAACTAGCTAAAGTCTAAACAACAAATTTAAAAAGTTTTTTACAAAGTAGAGTTTGTTGAAAAAATAACGGAATAAAGAAAAGCAACACAAATAATATAGGTGACCAATATAGTTTTTTTATTGTAAATAAATTGAAAATGGTTAAATTGTTGTTTTAAATTACTCGTTAAACTGTCTAAAACAAATATACGAACAAAAGTAGCCAATATGAACCTTTGAACTATTAAAAACAAATAATCATACCAAAAGATTTACTGCATTTCAATAATGTGTGCTTTGTATATACCAAGACACAGAAAATGAAGTAACAAACAAAAATATAAAAACAATATTAGAAGAAGAATGATACTGAATAACTACTTATGAAAGAATGGCGTACAATCTCTAACAAACACATACGTGGGACAAAGCCGTCGACAATAGAATATAGGAATAATGGAAGGTACGGAATTCATGCTATTCATAAAAGCTCGCCTTACTTATCTCAGAGCAAAGATATAACAAACAAATCCTGTTATACAAATCCCATTAACTATAATAGTTGTTAATTGGCCAACCTATTCCATTGTCCGTTGTGGAAAGGTACCCGAATTACTCAATTTATATATAGGGTAATAAAATATTACCTGTTGTATGTCCGTCAAGTGTTCCTCATTTAGGTGCTAAAACACTACCGCGGTTTCAGACGATTGCAGTCATTCATAATCAGGTGTTGAAAAATCATTCACTATTTTTATGTTTAAAAATGTTTTTATTGTGTTTGTATGTGTTGTGTTTTATCTTGACAATGGCCTACAATTTCATGTAATACTCGTAGTTATGGTAGTTAGGACTTAATAAAATAATCTTAATTCCACAAAAACAAGGGTCTTTTTGCAAATTCTATACTTACAAGCTCCTTTAAGTCATTTATTAAAAAAAGATAAGTAGTTTAAAAATATTTATTGCCTATAAAACTTTTGAACACAAGACCTCTAAAATTGGATGTAAGCTATATAGTGTAGACATATTTTTTTTGTAACCAACGAGAATAAATAAAATAATTTTAATATACTTAACAAAGTTTTAATTCGTTTGTTGATAAAATTCAATGAACTGAAAAACTAATTAAACTTACTGACAAATAACAACATTTAAAAATGAATGAAATGAAAAAACATAATATAAAATTGAAACATACATCAATTAACTGACGAGGTACAATTTATACCAGTTTTTTTGTCTTGTTTCCAATCCTAAAATCACTTGGTGATTACCACGGTTTCAGGTAAACCTTAAGTCCCATCCCTCTGATACAAACCGATTACGATCATGAGGTGAATGTAAAAAAAAACAAACAAACAAAAAAAAACATTTAGCTCTATCCAACGGATGTAACACATGGATACAACAGATGATCAAAAACCGAGACGTTTTGAGGCCAGTGGCGATTACGTCAATATGTGTGATCGAGAACCAACTTTTCTGGGTTCCATTTTCACAGGAGACGAGACTTGGTGTTACCAGTACGACCCCGAAACTAAAAGACAATCAATGGAATGGCGGTCACCTTTTCCCCGCGATAAACAGACAGCCGCGTGGAAAAGTCCAAAGCTAAGACCATGTTGGTCACATTTTTTGACAAAGAATGGATCATCCATAAGTTCCTTCTGGTCAAAAGGGGATGCTGCATTTTACTTGAAGGTTCTCAAACGTCTGTTGCAGCGCTTCCGGCGTGTTAGTCCACAAATGTTTCAGACCGGAAATTGGATGTTACTGCACGACAATGCACCATCACATACCATAATCATTTCCCAGAAACAATCCCAGAAAATATATGTCAACAGTTACGAAACACCCTGTAAATCATTATATATAATTAGTTATTATAATAAAAACATATCTTAAGTAAATAAATTAATGCAAACATATAATCACTATACACAATTAATTATTTTAAAAAAATGTACGAGTATATCTTATATAAATAAACTAATATAATCAATCCAGTTGTTTGAGGAGTTTATTTAAAACTTCTATCCAACTTTAAACATTTTCAACGCGAGCCGTAAACTACTGGCTCTACTGAATGAATAATAAAAGATATTTTTTGTAGACAATTCAATTTTATTTATTTTTGATAATTTACTCGATTTTAGTAGAATCTATATTTTCCGAGATATTTATTAAAAAAACCAAAACGTCACGTATTTTGTCCTCTCCCTCCCCCCGCTCACCACCAATCGATCAGGACTTTTGATATGATTATTATTAGACCTTCCTAAGCAATAGTAAAATGTTTCAAAACTTTGGAATTTCAAACTGTACAACGTCTAAAATGGGTCTAATTTTACTGGAATAAATATTGTGTTCTATGCGTTAATCAAATTACTGGATTACTTAATCCAAACCCCGCCACGGCAGTCGCATTAAACGTTTGACCGTGACCGGTCATCGTGACTAGGCCTAATCCATGTTTTTAAAGTTAAAACAAATTGTTATTGTGTTTCGTATTGTGTTTTTTGTTTTGTGTGATGACTTCCTAATGTGTTTGACGACCTGATGAAGGGATTAATTTTATATTTACTTTCTATGTTGTCTGAAGATGGGTACCGAAACCACGGTAATCACCAAGTGATTTTAGGATTGGAAACGAGAAAAAACAGGTATGTCACTAGTCAATAATTGACTAGGTACAATACCTATTTTTTTATTTTTTATTAATTGTTAAAATTCTCCAATCCGTTGGCTAACATGTAAAAAACAGACGGAAAAAACAGGAACTTATATCACCTTTTTTAAATATAGACCCATCATCAATGATCAATGGTTTTAATAATTGTGGGACTACTTACATCAATACTTAAAAAGGGTAACTATTAAAATAGCTTAATGAATTTGGTTTACACTAGTAAAATAACCAAGCTTTACAGTCGTGAAGTTGTTTAGTCATTCACCTCAAAGTGAAATAAACGTAAGCTGAAACCGAGCTGAAGGGAACCTACTAACTTGCCCTTTATAGTCGAGTAATGTTTCGTGACATAAATTTGGGGCACAAAGTGACTTTATTCTCTCTAAGGTATTTGTACCCTTTGAAATACCGTAAGACTATTTCCCCTTTCTAACACTGTAAACGGCACTCAGGTTCTTTGTGGTACGAGTATTTGCAATACTGATGTCACCTGAAATATTCAAGAACACGTATAAACTTTTTATTTTAATTGGGCTATGTACACAATAAATTACATATAATCATAAATACATTTATTAGCTCGTCCTCCATATTTTAGGAATTATTATGTCAAGGTCTGTTCATTTAGACGAATAATTAATAACTCTATATCCTTAATATTAATTTAAAAACTCAACATGCCTATAATCAATTTTATTTTAACTCTAAATCTATGCAATGATATAAAAAAAATATGGTGGTTTTTATTTGAGTGTACAGGTTTCGGATATATACCAACTTTATTTCGTTATAGTAGGCCTACGTACTATAACGTAGATAGATAGTTTTTAAGATACTAACTAATTAAGATAGTTTTTAATTAACTTTAAACCTCACCTATATTTTTAGCAATAATTAAAATATGTTGTGATGTTTATAAATTTTATAAAATATTAACTTTGTAAGTACAACCATTTTGTGGTAAACTAGGCAACGTAATTTGTAACTGTACTTTTATATTCCAAGAAGTGATAAGCTATAGACTTTACATATTTAAAGAGTCAAGAGAATTCCGCGATTTTCATTTGATTACTAAATTGACAACACATAAATAATAATGTGAAGTGAAACCTAATATTATCGAATGTGTCGTTTGAGAGTTATTATAGTACTTGTTTTCTCAAATTAAAGGTTCTGGTGTTTGAATTGTCCTTCTAAATTTTTATAATAATTTAATAAAAATTATATGATAGAATAATTGTTTGATAATATCTGGAAATATTTTTTACATCAAACTTCAAAAAATGTAGCGACACAATATTTTTCTGAGATGGTTGGTTTGTAAGTACTGTACCATGAGTTTAGAGTTTATATAGTTTTAACAAGTTCAGAGTCAAGTGAAGTAAGTACTATAACAGTATTCACTGTTGTTCTTATTATTATTTTCTATGAATATTATTGTAAACCTTTTAATAAATATCAGTCATTTATTACAGTTTAAAAAATATACTTCAATTTTTAAATTCTTGAAAAATGAAAACATGGTGATAAAATCTTCGGGGAAAATTACATACAATTGTTTGAAGGAAGTAGATCTTAACATTACGGAATTTTCTGCAACAAATCCCTTTGTAGGTAGATAATTTAATGTAGGTTGTTTCAGTGTGGATTTTAGAAGTTACATACTACTTACAATATTTCTTACCTATAATTTACACCAGCTTAAATCAGATTACGTAAAAATGAAATTCTGTAGATTCAAAGAGTATCTTCTTTAAAAGTATTAAAATGCTAACTTATAATCTCTAAATAAATAGTACAAACATGTAAATATACAAATACATATTTTTTTTATTTACTTATATATTTTGTATATCTGTGCTTAGGCCTATATTTATATTCAATTTAACATATAATATTTTAGACTTGTATATTTTGCCAGTGGTGTTTACGTCCATTGATCAAAGTAAGACATTATTCAGTTACAACCATTCCCATTTGTTACTGGGTTAAAGTTTATTTAAGATTATTTTTTCTGACAGTGATGAACGTATCTCTGTATCCAATCCAGGTTTTTTACTTTTCATAATTTAATTCTTAATGTATTTTCTCTAACTTGTAACTTGAAATACTTTTTTCCTGTGTTTGAAAAATAACTGTACAAGTTTTCTTTGTAACAAAACAAACGTAATTGAATCCCATTAATATTAAATAATGAGGCATACAGTCCCTCTTATATTTCTCTAAAAGTTATCCATACACTTACAAACATATAGTATATTACACATAAACAATTCTTGGAGAAACATAAAGAATTTATTTTAAAATGTAACAAAACAATCTCTTATGATGTGACATTAAAATAAATATGTACAAATATTTCTCTTTAAAATTACTCCCACATCTAAAATCACTCATGTAAAACTAACGCATAAAATAAAAATACTTTCCGTTTGTATTAACAGTATAGTTAGGGGTCAAAAGTAAATAATACCTTAGGGGTCGATACGAAATACCTTTAATGTGTCTCTTATAAAATAACGTATTTATTAAAATTGATTTATTTAGTAAAGCAAAAAATAGTCTAATAGTACAAAAATATAAAAACAAATAGAAAACAAAGAAGCAACCTAACCGCAAAAGCGTGTTTACAAATTAATTAAAGTTTTTTTAAATTATACTGAAATTTGTGTGTGGAAAGCCAATGATTTTCTAGTTATTATTTTTCAGATTTTTTTTAAGAGTAAACTGCCTGTCCTATAACGCAAGTCGCATTTTTGACCAGTCACGCTCCACTATAAATATTATTAGTATTAGCAATTTATACATATTGTTTAAGTGAGAAATTAATAAAATTGAAGTATCACGCATGATTGTCCCGTCATGCTCTGCTATATTATGTAGGCTATGTAGGCTCAAAAAAGCCCCCAGCGGGAAAGTTTTAGTTTAGTTTTGATTTCTTTTATTTGTTTTGTTATTTTGGGCTTGAAGCAGAATCTGAGGTTTGCCTACAAAATTTCTTGACGTAGCTTTGAAAAAATTCAAAAAGGTGAACATTTTTATTTCTAATCGGTGTTTCTCTTATAACTCGAAAACTGTCAACTTTTCATAAATAACCTTCCTATTCAAAATAGAAAAACATCAAATGTTGAACAAATTTTACTATTTAGGTTTTCTTCTCCGACGAACCGTTCGGGCTTAAGCGCGGATAATAAAATTGTCTTATTTTAGCTGTCTCCGCAAAAACCTACTTTTTCACTCCAAAACTCGAATTAATTATTAAAGACTATAATTTTCTCCTAGTCTTAAGTTAAATACAATGTAGGCTGGATTCAAATGTTCTGCCATCTCCAGTTATAACAACAAAATGTTAAAGTAAATAAAACATTTAATAAAAAATTTAAAATAATTTTTCCAACCCCACACAGATTTATAGGTCTAGGTTTGTAAGTACTGTACCATGAGCTTAGACTTTATATATTGTTTATATGCCTACAGATTCCTAACCTTTTACAGATTGATCTGAACATTTTTAATTGTGAATTTTTAATAGTTATGAAAATGCTTGTAAGGTTAAAAACGGAAAAGAGGGACAATAGATAATTGATGCATGAATAGTTCACCTAAGTCACTAGCAATTTTATTTACTGCTAGTTATATGTACTGTGAGTTGTCACAATTGTAAAGTCAGTAAGACAAAGTAGTTTTGTCACGCGGCGTTACTGTGCGAAAACTGCAACTCTATCTAGGAACTCTTTCTTTAAAAAGTAAGAACTTAACTTATCTTAAGTGAAAAAAACTAATTATGTACTGTACTTGTATTTCTATCAAACAAGGAGCTTGTATTCAAGGAGCAAACTGGTCATAGATGGAGCAATAAATAAATATTCAATAATCAAAATATTTATCTGATTACAGATATTTAGGTAACACCAATAGTGATAAAATACTTGCCCTGTTTGGTTTATCGTATACTGCAGGTGTTATTATTAAAGCAGGAAATTAGACCACAGAAGAAAAGTGGAATTTTAAATATGACGTTCCTCTTTATAACCTTATTATGTCTTAAAATAGATTCAAATAAATACTAAATTGTTTACCATTTGATGATTATTTAACACGAGACAAGAATCACAAATTTAAATTTGCTCCATTACGAGCTATTTGAAACATTTTTATAGCAAAGTGTAAAGAAAACTACTTTCCTCAATCATACTGCACCTTAGATTGCAGTTGCTTAGGTTTCGGGGTAGATGTCCCTTAAAAGTATATGTTATTATACCTTCGATTCCAGATAAATAATGCCTAAAAATAATTTGTCTTTGATTTGCTAAAACTTGCTACATGCTAAACGATTACTGGACCTTACGTAGTTAAAAAGGACAAACATAGCAGAACCGGTACATGGTACTGGACCGTAATATTAGGGTAGACTACCTCTATTCATCAAACTTGCTAAATTATATGCTGAAAATTGCTACGACTTTACGGAAAATATGAAAGAAATACCCGCTTCCTTCTTCCGTCAAAAAGTGTGAGGTATTGTCATCAAAATTTAGCTTTGATCGTGAAAAAATACTTTTACGTTTTTGTCAAAAAACAAAACACAAACTGATATACTTGCATCCATCATGCATAACGTCAGGGCTGTCAATCAGAAAAAACCCAGAGATCATACATTTTTATATGAAGGTTTTACACATTTGACAAGCTAAACCAATCATAAAGTGTTTCAAGAGAGACACCAAGATGTCGTTATTTATATGGTGTATAGTACAAGGCCGGAGTTAGTTCCCTCGTTTACACAAGCTTTTAAAGGTGTTGAACGATAAAATTTTATCAAAAACCTTACAACTTTCTAAACCTTACATGCTCGGCAGGCTCAAAAAACCTATATCAAAATAACTTTCTGAAGGCATTAGAAACATTATTGGTAATACAATATGAACTTGATCCAAGGGAGGGACTAGTAAAACAACCAAGATTTTTGGAATGTCCAGGGAACTAGTGCAGCAGATCGAAGACCTTCTGCAACAAATGTAAGAAACCAATATGCAATGAACACAAAAAGGATGTTTGCAAGTCTTGTGTTAACTAAAACATGAACAGTTTGCAATTTATAATACATTTATTTAAATTTATGAATACCTACAATTTATTTTGTATTTAATAATAATATGAGGTCTTTTTAATGATTTTTTTCTGTGAACAAATTTGCACCAAACATGTTAATTAGGCCTGTATAGATTCACGAAAAAAGGTTTTGAAATTTTTTGAAAATCAACCACCTCTTTGGCTAAAAAAACCACAAAAAATCTGTTATAATTTTTTTATAAAAAAAAGGATCTAACGATTTTGATAAAATTTGGCTTATTTGTAGCCCTTAATGTACCCTACCATATGCAAAAAACAGAATCTTTCTACAAATTCTCGTTTAGCGACTAATAATAATAACAGATTTTTTGGAAGTTTTTGGCCAAAAAGGGGTTTTTTCAAAATTTGTCAAAACCTTTTTTCGTGTTTGGTGCAAATTTGTTCGAAGTAGATTGAATAGTTTTCTCTCTAGCTAATAATAATAACAATATTTGTTATTTATATACTCTCCTACTTTAATACAATTTTATGAAGTCACAGTGAATGTGTTTAATAATTTAAAAATAAGTATGTGCCAGTTTCTGGTACAGTTTATTTTCAAAGTTGTTATTTTGTGTACCAAAAAAAGTTAATTGAAAATAATACATGTTTCAAATGTTGGGGGAGGTATTATGACGAATCCTTTCACTTCAATATAAATACCATAGTATAAAGTTTGTGTCTATCCTTCATACGTACTTCAAATATAATAATAATTGTATTCATTGAAAAAAAGTTTTCGTTTCTGAATTGTTTTGATTTTAAAAACTTGTTAAATCATTTCACAAATATATTTCGTAGTGCTATTTATGTATTCAATTAGTATAAAATATAGCCTAGATTTTAAAATAAAAACAATCGAAATTACCTGTTAATATTTTCTATCCGTGATTTACTAGAGTTAAATCTTAATACCCGCACATGTTTAGGAAATTTTACTACGAAATCCATTGCTGGTACAGATTTGGTCCTTTAAGAATTTGGTTCAATAACACAGTTAAGATATTGCTGTTATTTTTAAACATAAACTGAATACATAGGCTTTTTGCCTATTGAAGTGAATTTATTTTATATTACTGACATTTATCAAAACTCCATTTTTACGTTATCACTTACCCTACATTTCAAAACACAAAATTTACTAAAACTAAAGTTACTACTTATTTCGTAGTATGCCTCTTCATAATTTACCTTAAATAAACTACCATAAAACACCTTTATAAACAGTGTGTGTAAAGTATTCCAAGCATAGCTGTGGGAAATACCTTCTGCAGGCGATCTCTGCAAGCATATTGAGATAATTCGTTCTGAGTTGTTGTTTGAACTCAGCTGTGTGGGAAGTTCAAGAAAAGAGTCAGCTTTCTTAAATTACCTCGTATATTACTTAATTATTTACAACTAAATGTTGTATTTTTTATTAAAGTTCTTTAAAAATTATTACTATAGCTTGTTGTAAATTATTTTCTCACAGATTATTTGAAGTTGATGAAAAGATATAAACGGCGAAATCGTAGAGGGTTTAGCTGTCATAGTTTAGAATCCATCTCGCTCCTCCCGTGCGTTATTTCACTTCAACACGTTGGCGATAAGGACACAATCTATTAATTTTTGCTAGATAAACTTATTAAATGACTACAGCTTAGGTTAACTGATAGTAATATATACAGACACATGTGAGGATAAATCATAATATAGATTAGGTCTTGAAAGTGTGAATACTATCAAAATTATTTATTATTAATTATTTGTGGATGTGCTATTATTAGGCTGCTTGTGACCTGTATGTATATTTATGGATGTGTTGTATACATATTTATTATGTTATAAGTTTATTATAATATGATAAATTACATTGCAATAAGCATATTATCTTTCTTTTTGATATTGTATTCTAAAAATGTATTAAGTGAGGTGCACTTGAGTTTTACTTTATTTTTGTATGTACTGATTTTATTTTTTGGAGCATACATCATACATATGAAACTATTTTTTTTTTTTAAGTGATACATGTTTCACTCATTATTGCACGTTTTCACCTACAGCAGTAACTGTGATGCAATGACTACAAATCCCAGGATTGTCAGTTCGCACTTGGTGCTTGGTTCCTTTTTTTTAAAACATCCACTGAGGGCTTGAGGACATAGCTGTCTATGAGCAAGCAAGTACAGTAGGAAATATATGTGAAGAAGCGACTTGCTGTGTGCGCAGAAGCAGGGACGGCCAATGCGCATTCGCTAACAGCGTTGAGTTCAGCGTAGCGAGTCAGTCGGTGAAAGAGGTTAGTCGCGTTATCTAGTGCACTGCCTTTCCTAAAAACATTGTTTTAATTTTAGGGAATTTGAGGCATTGATTCAAATAACAGGGTCATAACATTTTTTAATTACAATAAAAATACTACCACACAAAAAAAACACAAACTGAATAAATTTTACTCATTTAAAACAACTTTGTAATTAGTAATAAAGGAAAAAAATTAAATAATGTGTGCTATGAAAAATCTGGAAATGTAAGAGCTGAAAACATGCAACTCATTACACGAGGTATAGTCAACCATATTTTGTATAGTATTGTATTTCTTGAAAAAATAATATAACTAGTACCAGTCAGGTAATACGTATTTCAACTTTATCTTAATTATTCTATTCTAACGTTATCTTAATTAAAATCTATTATATCTTAAGGTATTCTAACGTTATTTAATTAATACATTGTAATGTAATTTAAGATGTAGTAATAAGTTATAAG
>JAGFPH010001136.1:33786-60563 GCA_018207615.1 Philaenus spumarius
GTACAAGTGAGATAACATCGACCAATATCGGTAGATACCAGGGTAGCTCAGATAGTTAGAGCGTCAGGACGGAAACCTGAAGGTCCCGGGTTCAACTCCCGGTCTTGGTCTATGTTTTTTCATTTGTAATTTAATTACCTAAAATTATCACGGAAGAGATATATTTTCAAACAATTGCTGTTTGCATCTTTGCTTCATATTGTTATACGTATTCTCTAGCAACTAAATTCTAAGTAAGTTAGCCAACGTAAGTATAAATAGTTCAATTTCAAAAACATATCTGAATTTATGGTGTTTCTAAAAAGTGGATTATTAATAGCTTATATGACAACGCAAACATTTTTCATTAGTAAGTGATGTGTCATGATCTGGTGTGGATTATTCTAAAACCACAATCGATTGTTACGTCTGTTAAAATTGGTTGAAAAATGTTCTAATATATCTTTATATATTTTTGAACTTTCAGTTAGGTGTTCTGAAAGGTCGTCCAACTTTACTTCTGTCAGGTCCGATTGTCGATAGTTTATATTTGCGTTTCTACCGACCAATTTCATATACATTTGCTATCAAGTTTCTCATAGTGTTACAGTGACTACTATTAATGTCTTTATTTTTACACACGTTTAATTTACTCACTTGGAGACTCACCACAAATACACTTTCTACCAAATACATAAGCCCATCAAGTATTAAAAATATGTTTCATTTACAGTAAGTAGACAGTGATTTACATGAAATCAACAGTTCTAACAATTAAATCAGCTGTCACCTCTCAGTTTATGTCAAAGTTATTGCATCTCAGTTACATTGTTATTTTGATGTATATTACCTAAATATTATAAACACAATACTTATTACCATTGGAGTACAGTTTTATACGGGGGATTATGGCAATCTCTATCCTATATATTTCGTGCAAGATTAAATTTAAGGAAATTATTTTACAACCAAGGTGAGGTTGAAATTTTTAGAAGCCATGACTAATTTAAAATGCATATCATCATTTAGTAGAACTTGTAAGCCTTCAATAAGGACACTCTTACAAAAATATCTCCGCCTACTGCAAATATTTAGCGAAATCTAGAGGAACAGAAAGACCCTGGTAACAGTCATCTGTTTACCTTAATGGACGGAAATGAAGCTCTTAGGAAAAAACTGAGTGATGTAGAGCAATTTTGTGCAGAGCTGAGGAAGGAAGTCACCACTTAAACCGGATAATGAAAAGCTTAAGTAAGAATTAAACAGAGACAATGCATCAGAAAGTCAATTAAGTTAGGGTACTAATCATTGTAATCCTGAATATTGTAGTGATGAAGACGAATTGGCCCGAAAAACTGACTGGATCCTTAATAGAAATAAGAATAAATCTTCCAAGAAACAGAAAGCAGAATCTTCACCTGAAGAGCATCA
This sequence comes from Philaenus spumarius, assembly GCA_018207615.1. Classification (NCBI taxonomy): domain Eukaryota; kingdom Metazoa; phylum Arthropoda; class Insecta; order Hemiptera; family Aphrophoridae; genus Philaenus; species Philaenus spumarius. The sequence continues at coordinate 35,197 of JAGFPH010001136.1, forward strand.
ACAGAATGTGAACACTACTTATAAGTAGTAAAAAGTTATTGTTAAAAAGATTAAAACTCATCATCGAAGATAGAAAACTCAACACAGTTCATCAATTTGGGTTAAAAAAAACATCCTACGATTGTTCAGGTTCATAGAATTACTAACGTAATTGAAAAATCTTTAGAAGAAAGAAAGTTTTCTCGGCAATATTCTTAGACGTTTCCCAGGCCTTTGACAAGGTTTGGCACGAAGCACTGAATCACTAGCTTAAAAACTGCTTCTCCTTCTTGTACAATATTCAAAAATACTGGTGTCCTATATCTCAGATAGATACTTTAGGATTAAGCAAGAAGATGCCTATTCTGATTTGAAGAAAATTCAAGCAGGGGTTTCACAGGGCAGTGTTTTGGGGCCAACCCTATGTATTATCTTCTGTATACTAGTAATTTACCAACATTTGAACAAGATATTGTTGCTACTTTTTCTGACGACACAGCTATTTTAGCTCTTAGTGACAATAACATTGAGTCCACCAGAAAACTACAAACACATACATCTGATACACAAAACTGGACTAAGAAGTGGCGCATCAAACTTAATGAGGACAAATCTGTGCATGTTGATTTCAACAATAGCATATCGAGAAAAGACCGGTCTTTATTAATCATATGGTTTCGTATGAGAATACAGCCAAATATCTTGGCATGATGTTGGATGCCAAACTTAGGTGTAAGCCGCATGTAAAGAAAAAACAAGAGGAGTTAAAACTAAAATATAAAAACATGAAATGGTTATTGGGGTCGTTGTTCTGCTCTATCAGTGTACAACAAGCTATTGTTATAATAAGAAGTCCTTAAACCAGTATCGACTTACGGCACACAACTGTGGAGTTGTACCAGTCAAAGTAATAGAAATATCATTCAACGGTTTCAAAATGGTTACTCAGAATGTTCTGAGTACAATGATATATAATATGACTTATTTAAATATTACTTTAGATGCACAAACTTTGATTAAAAAAATAATTGTTAATAGAGTACCCGAGGTACTCTTTGCCAGTGGTGTGACGCTTTAAAAGGGTGCTCCATGAACTCTTTGCCAGATAGAGGGTTAAAAACAAATTCCTCTCATTGTAAATAATGTTTCCCGAACACATTTAAACATTAGAATGTGTGTATTGATATGCAGACGTATTATTACTACTATTTTAATTATTTGTTTAATATATATCGAGATATAAATGTTTTGGTTAATGTTTTGTGTTCATATTTTGTATAGCATTTGAATTATTTTACATACAAGACAGTATTATAAGTGAATATCATACTACCACTTGTCATAGATATTAACAACTTTTCTTATACTTCTGCTGACGTGTGTTTATACTTAATGTTACGCCATTTGGCACTGATTGATGAATTGACACATGAACTCACTATAACTTCTACTTCATGAACCTCATGTCATGCAGATTTATTAACCATGTTTTCCACGAGCCATTTTCACGTGTGATCTCAAATCAATGTTCTTTATATACGCAAACATTTAAGGCCTTAGTAAATTGCATTTTAAATTAATAATAATTTCATATAATATTGTTATATAAAAGCGAATTAAGACATAGTATATGATCGACCTTTCCATTTTGAACTGCATATAAAATATTATTTCATTATTAGTAACTGTCATATTATTGTTACTTTTGTACAAATTAAACATATATGTATTTTTATCTCAACCACGCGTAATAAAAAGATAATTTTGTAGAAAACACAGCAGATAAATTTAGGTTTTACATTAATCACATTTTATCATTTTTAAAATAACAGTAAACAATTAGAATAAAGCTGATTCACAGCTGAATATGTTCACACGCATATTCAAGGAATATGACATAAATTACTGCATTAGTTTGTAAATGGATAATACATTTGAGGAGGTGCCAATCAAATGCACACATGTCCAAAAAAATAAAAATTTCAGCTAGCAGCTGTTTCATATTGTACATGATGGTTTCTATTGTATTGTTGAGTCAGTTTCGTTCTAAAAAAATCATGTCCCTTTCAAATTAAGTGTTGAAAATCAGAGTCCCAAATCAAAAAAGAACTTGTCCACAGGTGAGTTCTATCAGAAAACAACATGTCCGCTCAGCCAATAGCAGCGCTTTATTTGAGTCACGTGACTGTGTCTGCACTGATTGCTTGTAACGTTTCGAGGTTATGTTTGGCGAGTAAACATTGTTTGTATTGTGTGTGAAAGTTCAGTTTTGACAAAGTTTAATGTTAAAGTTTTAATAAATTTTAACGATCTCCACTCGGAGCTATTATATGTTTTTATTAATGTTTTTGTGTTGTTAAGTGTTTACCTGAGGATGGGCGAATGCCCGAAACCGCGGTCGTAATATAAGAAGTGAGAAGGAAGGATTAGTTGACGTACCAAACTAAGGTAATATTGATTATTATTAATTAAAGTTGATAATTAAATTTGTGTACAATGGATGAAGAGAGATTAGTAAGTGTAGGTGAAGCCAATCAAGGTTCACGCAAGAAGGAAAAGACTGTAAGTGCTAAACATTTAGCTAAGATCAAAAGATACAGTGCTCCGACTGGTTCGAGAGTTTTTCACCCTTGTAATCACATGAATAAGACTATGAAATGTAAAAAAGTACGACCTAGAGATGCTTTACATGTTCGAAATATTCTTTATAAGATTCCTGACAAAAATATTCAAGATACCACTATAGCTAGCTGGATTAGCCTAAGGAATGTGCAAAGACGGAGGCCTAGGCCTAGGCCTACATCAAAGCCTAAAAACTTTGGTGTACAATATTCTATAGTTTCAACTACTGGCAAAGTAATTTCTATTTGTAAGAAATTGTTTATGCATAAAACCATGGTAAAAGGAACCAGGTTGAACAATATTGCCAAAAGAATTAAAGAGGGTGGTATTATAAAGGATAATAGGGGTGGTGATAGGAAGAGCAAAAAGTCTGCAGCCAAGAAGGAATCAGTTCGGGTTTTTTTTTTAGTAATTTGAAAGGAAAAGAAAGCCACTACAACCGAAAAAAATCGAAGAGGATTTATCTCCACCATGACTTGAATATAAAAAAACTATGGGAAACATACAATGGTTCAGTAGGTGAAGATCTTAAAGTAAAAAAGACAATGTTTAGGAGAGTTTTTAATACTTTTAACATAGGTTTTAAGTCACCGGCCTCTGATGTATGTAGCACATGCAGTAAAATAGATACCCAGTTAAAAGTGGAGAAGGCCAAACATGATAAGGATGTTCAAGTAATCAGCTAACTTGTCATGGAAAAGAGAATACATAAACTGCGGGCTAAAGCCTTTTATGACCTTTTAAGGGAAAAAAAGGAAAATGAGATCACTTTATGCTTTGATCTGCAACAAACAAGTTCAACCTTTACCCAAAACACAAATCCAAGAGGCATTTTACAGACGACAAATTAGTTTGTACTCTTTTTGTATTGTTGATTCCAGTGCTAAGAATCCGGTTTTTTACTCATGGACTGAAGAGCTGGCAGGAAGAGGATCAACTGAAATATCTTCTGCAATTCTACATTTCTTAACCACTTTTGATTTTGGCAACACAACACGGCTGAATTTGTTCTGTGATGGGTGCGGCGGCCAGAATAAGAACAATATTCTTATTCACACCTTAATGTACTATTTAGGAACTGCACAAAACAAAATTGAAGAGATTGTGATTACCTTTCCGGTCCGAGGACATAGCTTCCTACCAGCAGACAGGGTGTTTGGAAGGGTTGAAAAATTGTTGAGAAAGCACCCTACCTTAGTAACAAAAGAAGAATAACATAGCGTGTACAGTTCTGTTGGTGAAGTGCGTATGCTCGGCACAGACTGGACTTTGTCTAATGCGAAAAGTTTGTCTGAACGTTTTAAAAATATTGACATGATTTCAGACAAAAAAAGGATATTCATCAAGAAAACTTACACCATGAATCAAAGAATGCGTGAAGTGCCAGTTGTTACAGTTAAAGCAGCTCAAAACTTTAGATTTGAAAGTGACTGTGAGACATACAAGAATCTACAGAAGAAAAAGTGGTCAAGTAGAAGAGCTTTTACAACAGACTTAGAGGTGCTTCCGCTTGACAGACCGATCAAAACTGCAAAAAAGAAGGATGTCGAGGCGTTGCTGGTTATCATGTATGGCGAGAACTGGCAAGACAATGAGTTGTTATCATGGTACAATACCATCATCAATAATCAAGATTTACCAGTTGAAAGTAATGATGAACATGACTGTGACTGTTTAGAACCTGATGTTGGACTCCACATTTAAATAAAATGTCCCAAAGACACTGGCATTACCTTTTTTTTGATCAATTTCATCAATATGCTTATTTTGCTGTTGCTTTTAGTAGGCTAATAAAATATTATAACATTGAACTTTTTGTAATTATTTTAAACACACTAGGCCTATCTGAAGCTTGTTTGTTTTCAATTCAATCAAAAACAAACATGTCCATTTGTAGTTCAATCAAAAAACAACATGTCCATTAAATCCAATCAAATAAGAACATGTCCAAATTTTAAAACGTAATTACGGGTCTATTAGCCAAAATTTATCAAAAAATCTGTATGTAGTTATATATTTAGAGTTATTCAAACCTGTATTAACAAATAAAAACTTATTTAAACCAAAAGTTATTTTACAAACAGTTTTTGGCGATTTCCCAACATTTGCTCAAAGTGGACATGAGTGAATTTGATTGGCACCTCCTCATTTAGTCTTAAATTATACACGGTTATTAGTGGATTAAATATTATGTTATTATTATGCTAATGGAAGTAAAAACAACAACTTAATAGTTAATTTTATAAAATTAATATAGAAATTACTTACTGTACAGTAAAAGGTTAGAATGTAATTTCAAACAACACGTATACAAAACGTGTTTGAAGTTGATTTATTATAAAGTGTTATATTGGTACTACTACACCAACATTCTACATCGTCCATTTTGAGACTGCCTCTGAAAACCCTCTTTCCAGTTTTACTAATTATTTACTAAAGGGGTGAATTTTTAGATTGTATTTTTGAGTCTTACAATTTGTGCAGTAAACTTAATACATAATGAACACAAAGTGACAATGTCAACTTATATGAAACTTTAATTAGTTCTATATCAAAGTTATCCAAAGCGTTACATGAATTCCACTTTGTTTTGTGTTAATCAAACAATTCTTATTTATGTGCAATCAGGAGGATTAACAATATTCTTACTTAATTATTATATGGTACGGTATAAACTCTAACGTTACATATAGATAATTCATTAAAACAAATGAAATTGCTTTGTAAGTTAATATGAATTTATGTTTTTAACTAGTCTGATATATTAATGAAATTATATTGTAAAATATGAGGATTTTATTTGTATTGTACAAATTAAACTGGCTCTCTTTACAGCTGACTACATTTGAACTTTTTAAGATAATACAAATATAGTGTTTTAGTCGAAAGACCTAATTTAAGTAAAATAGTTTACATCCGGCAAAACGGTCGTTTTGTGGAACGCCATGAAAAAAATGGCAATGTTATATACATACGGTAAACATAGAAACCATGTATTTGCCCACTTAAAAATACCACTTTAAAATTTTAAAAAGGTAAATTTGTTTCAAAAATAAATTATTTTGTGAAAATGAGATGATTTGACCTTTCATTTAACTTTCTAGCCCAAGATGAACCCCCTTTACTAGCCATTAAAAACATTACATAGTCATCAGAATTTAATGGGTGTAACTTTGGAGGTGAAATGATAAAAAGAAAAGCAGAAAAACAATTTAAATGCAATGAGAAAAAATTATCAAAGCACCATATAGAATAGGCTACTATGTTTTTCTTTTAAAAGTTTAATTAATTGTTTGTAATTTAGATTTTTATTGCATGAGTGTATGTGAAGCATTGAAGCTGAAAAATCTCTTATTTTTAATTTGAATCTGCAAATATATGTATATAGGTTTAAAGAAGATTATTAGATTATAATCTAATAGTTACTCGTATGTTGGCCTATTTATATTTAAGATTGGAAACCAATTTATGATATTAATCCCTTTTTTAAAGAGCTTTCTTGGCGTTCTTATTTTTAACACGAAGTGTTTTTGTAGATATTCTTTACTACGGGTATGGTAGGGTAAAGGTCAATGGAACACACACATACATTTAAGGAATGATGACAGACAATAGCTGCATGGCATCTATCCGAGTCAAAGAAAGATGTAAAAAATTCTAAATATATGATTATCTATACATAATTAATTAGCTAGGGGTTATTTTGTGAGTAGTACTCCTCCTAGAGTTTTTAACCGATTTTGATGTTTTTGGTGTCATTTTACAGAGCTCACTCTGAAGTTGTGCTTCCCTTAAAATGAGCTTAATGTATGTTAAGGGCTTCGCCCCAGTGGCCCTCAAAGTTGCCATGTTAATCTTATGGAAGGTCAATCTTAAGGAAGAAGAAGAAAGATTTCTTTTGATTTTATCAGGGGCACAAAAAACAGCTGTTCGTATGAAAAGCTTAAAACAGCTGATTTTGATCAACAGCTGATTTTGATCAACAACTGATTTGGATCAAAAAGTGAATATAATTTTAGGTTAGGTAAATCAAGCAATAATAGCGAAGCATTGCCCGGTCCACTAGTATTATATTATATTGTTCTGCATAATGAACTTTAAATATTGTTCTTGGTATAGGAAGGCAAATAATCAACTAGTTAGTTGTAGTATTAATATAGATTCCATATTTCAATAATTGTCATTATTGTCATATTTTACTGATTATTGTCATATATAATTATTTTTTCATAAGCAAGGTACAATTCCGTTTACACTAGTTAACAAATAAATTCGAATAGGTTGCTTTGGCGCCTTGACTTTGTGATCCTTGATAATGCACAGGGAATTAAATAAAAAAATTAACTGGGTGTGCTTAAGACCACACGTTGGAAGTGATAACTTCTATGACTACGGGGATTTTTAACTCGGTAAATGTGTACAATTATAAGGATTATAAAACTGTAGGCCTATTTGTTCAAATTGTTTATTTATATCCGTAATTATATATTTAAAGAAAGGTAAAAATATTATCTTTTAGTTACCTTTTATTTCATATTGATAGATCAAATGATTTAGAAGTTGTTAATATTACAGTAAAGAAATTAATAATCAAATATGTTATACAAAGATGTACGAATGTTTGCGAAGTTAAACAGTAGGTATCCTTCTTTAAATTTGTATAAACGAATATATTGATGATCAAAGGTTAGTTTTATATACAGTTTATAACCCCAAAGCAAATCTTATAACGTGTAGAAGCCCATATAACTTATAGTTATAGAAGCCTACATTAGTTGTATAACTAATATATAAGAAAATTAACATCACAAGAAATTTTAATGGTTGAAGTTGTAAACATAACCCCAAAATATAATCTACGCTGGGTTTTGTTTAAGAATTACAGATGATGGGCGAAATCAGCTGTTATATTATATTAACTAATTCTTATGTGTTAATTTGATTGCTATGCTAATAAATGTAAATAATGTATTAATAATATTCCCTCTCCACGATCTGACTTGTGTCTAAACAAAAGCGTGACGCGAGATCTCGCGAGAAATCTGGCGTGATGCGAGATCTCGCGGGAAATCTGGCGTGATGCAAGATCTCACGAGAAATCTGGCGTGACGCGAGATCTCGCGGGAAATCTGGCGTGATGCAAGATCTCGCGAGAAATCTGGCGTGACGCGAGATTTCGAAAACATAGCCAAGTCGAAAGTGCCCAACGGGCCAATAGAAGTTATCACTTCAATAAGTGGAGAAAGTCAGTTACATTATCCAGATTATAAACTACGGCTTTACGGTTTGAAGTGTTTATATTATTGGAGTAACAAAAATATAACAAATTTGGTATGGGGGAATAAAAGTTTAACAATAAGACAAAACAGTTAAGTCAAATTTAACAACTTGTCAAAACAAATAGTTTACCAAAACTAATTCTAAATTTTTGTAAAGTTTAGGTTTATGTAAATCACATTTTAAATTGAAATTACCTGTATCTGCTGTATTTTTTTAATATAATATGTTACGTCTTCCATGATAAATGTCCGATGGACACACACCTTATTAAAGTTAAATATAACAAAATTAATAAATAATTTTCTAATAGCTGCAACAAATTCTGCACCCTGAAAAATACTCTGAAGTATTAATAAAACTTATTAATATTTTCTACGGCGGTTACATTTCTACTAAATTAACAATTAATTAATTAATTAACAACTAATAAAGAGAACAAATAATTATTGTTTATATCGCTTTGCTACACTAATCAGTCTGGAACATTCAAGTAGAATGTTTGTTTATATATTTTAGATTAAAGCCTAAATTAATAATGATTAATCTTTACCAGTAAGGAAAACACATCCAATAATAATAAAGTAACACAGGTTTTTACTTTCACGCTTAGTGACTAAACGCGTTTCAACAAAGTCGTCATTTTTAGTGACACTTGTGCTAAAAAAAATTGTGTTTATATGTTTACAACATGTTATCTCTACTTTATATTAAAAAAATATATTATTGGACACAAACTCGTACGACGAAGACACTGTATATAACGAACAAAAATGTGGTGAGAGAGTAGGCGTGAAAGGAAGGAGGCAATTATTTTAACGTGTGTTTTCTACCACAATAAACGAGGGTTGGTGTATTGTTATATTTTCCCTAACACAAGAAGCGTTTTACAAAATTGTACGAGACGTGCTTTACCGTTCGATAAATCTGCATCATTCACATCGATTTAACATCACATTTATATTCACGTCCTGCACATACATCCCATACATCCTATGTACAAGCTCTGTACTGAGTTGAAGATGCAATGACTGTCTTGATTTTCATAATAAAACTAAGACGAAAGACCTGATAATTGGTGTGAGTTAAAATATAAAATAAGCATGTAAGTAGGCCTAATTAAAGATTCTTATTTAAAGATTCTCATTGTTAAGACAACTTTTTAATCAATAAAACCTGTAATTATGATTTAAGTTGAAACCACGTAAAATAAATTAACTTGTACTTAAACCAGTTAATAGGTAAATATATATCATTACATTACCTTATTTATATAATGCACTGAATACATTGACGTATATCTCATATTAAATGTGCAGCCCGCACATGATTATATTGTTGTAGTATTGCTCTCTGTATTTATTGTTTTATAAAATACAAAATTCAGTATTATAGACTAGAACTAATGTTAAAATATTTGCAAAAGAAATATAAACTGATTAGACCAAATAGTTCAATCATTGTTTATTCCATATAAAATAAATTTATACAATAAATACATTTGAAATTATATTAAATGCTGCAAATGTAAAATTATCTGTAAAAACCAGACATGTTTTTTGATACATCAGTAAAATCAATTTTGAAATATTCTGATGGCATCCATGTTTGAGTGTAGCCTACTTGACCATGATGTCTCTGTTCGTGTTTTGAACTAATTAATCCGCCACATTGTGGTCCTCAACATTTGTGTATATCAAAGAAACACGATGCATAGTTCGGAAACATAAGTGCAGGTACTTAATGAAATAAACAAAAATAATATTTCGTTTTAATTCTTTATGTAAACACAAAAAATACTCGTCAGAAAAAATGTGACTTGTAAAATAAATTAAACTATTTAAATTCACATTAATCATATATTTCACACTAAAGTTTAGTATACAAACACATCTAATTGTATTTCATAGTTACTCCTGAACACCATACAAGATATTTGTTAATTGTGTAAAATGTGTAATTTGTTACAGTTTATACATTGTATATTAGAAAGGCCTTGTTTATTAAATTCAAAATAGTGTGAATTTTGTCTTTACTACACATGCTCATTTGCTAAAGTTTATTTGTGTATAGGTAGTAGTTAAATGTTAAATGCAATATTATTAACAAGTTCATAAGTCAAAAAAATTTATTTGTATGGATTTTACTTTAAGCTCTACCAAATTTCAAGTCAATTGGTTAAGTATAAAGAAACCTACAATATTTTTGTTTACATTGTAAAAAATTAAGTTAAAGAGGGGTGCTAAAAAGATCGTGCGTCATTTAATAATAATTTACTGTAGGGAATGCCAGGAAAGGATACCACTCCTGATACACTGAGCCTAGACCATGATACGTCATATTTATGGTTCTATTAAATTTAATCAAGAAAAGTAGATGGACATTTTGAATTGTATTTTGTTTAATTATGTACAATTTGATTTACACTTAAGTTACAAGTTAGCCATGAAAAGAGATTAAAATTGTAATAAGTTGTTCACGTCTTTCAAAACAATCACTGAGAGCAGCCCACAGCTTGAATAGGTTCAAAAACACGTGCGCATGGGGAAAAACTATGAGCCCTAGAAGGACCTTAAGAAATATAATTTCCCTAAATAACGACTAAATTCACGTCGTTATGGTTGAATCTTCAATGTTATCAATACTACTTTAATTTTGTGAAAGCCCATTTGTTTCAGATCAAATTTGATAGGCTTGACAATCGTATATTTAAAAAGTAACAATTTGACAACTTTAAAATTATCTTTACTCGTTTTTATTGCTAAGTGTGTTATGTTTTTTTAATGTTTTTTCTAAGAACTACTAAACCTATAAAAAGTAATCAAAAATGCTTAAATCTTTTATGTTCCAATAATTTCACATGATATTTGTAAACGAAATAGTGTTTTAAAAACCGATGTACAATATTTATTTACTTAGCATGTATTTATGATAACCTTTTCCTAGTTTGTTGAATAAATGTGTTTTTATAGCTTCTGTTTTTAACTTTGAACTATCGGAACATTCTAAAACAAATGAATTAATTGGTCTCATTTCAACTCAGTTCAAATTAGCTATTTTTTCTAAGTTTTGCATTATCTGATACGTATTTTATTTATTTGGAATTTGATTTGACTTAAGGAATAAATAGATGCTGTAAAATTCTCTTTACAGCCATATTAATAATTGTCAAATTACAGTGAATCATATTTTCAAATAAATAATTGATGTCTGGATGTTATAGATAGAATTGATACCATATTTTTATACTTTATATCTAAGGACTTTTACAGATTTACCAGAAGACGCTTTAATTAAGGTTTTACAAGTTAGTTTTACAAATCAAAAAGACAATTACATTAGTTATTCAAACTGCAACTTGTACAACTAAACTGTTTAAATACAGAGGAAGATTAATTATTGTTTACGCATACAAATTGTATTATTTGTACGAGTGCTTTAATAAGTGTGTACGAAAATAATGTAGCCTACAGTTTGATAAATAATATATTATAGAATTATTTCTAAAAAAAATTTAACTTGAAAAATACACTCATTGGCTGATAAACTTTCTACACTGGTAGTTTTGATACTACAGGAAGAAAAAGGAGACAATACAAAATACAAGTTAGTTAATGTTAAGATTTAATAAATAAGATACGGAATATTTCACTTAATTATTTGGAGTTAACAACTTGTATTATTATAATACAAGGGGGGGCGGGGGTTGGATTTAGTTGCATTTACTTAACATTTTTTGTTGTGATATTATAATTATCTGTTTTGTGGTTTGAACAAGAGATAATTTACAGCTAAATGTCGGGACCATATTTTTAAATAATAAATTAACAGAGTACATTTTGGTTATTGGAATAATTTAGATTAAATATTTTTTTTTACAACATGGTGGCTCTAATTTATTATTATTAAATACATTTCTTAATCATCGCTTTAATTTTGGATTAAAATACCAGGAGCATAATACACAAAGCAATAATTTATATCTGATACATAGTCAAATGTAACTAAGAGTATTACCTACTAGTTTATGTTATTTTGTTGTATTAAGTTCTCTTATTATAGTCAAAATTGCTTCAGATAAATATTATAACTTAATGGATAAAATACTGTTATGTGGAAAGTAGAAGGTAGTTCTGGATGTGAAACATTAAAGATTTGGGGTGGTAGTGTAAAGTTTTAATATTTAGATTTAAACAAAAACCTGCAGTTTATATTTTGTTTGAAATATTTATGTGAAAACTGAATATTATCATTAATAGCTTTTTACTTTTCTTCATCTTGTTTTAATTGGCTTAGTCATAATTTCTTAATTGGCTTAGTCATAATTTCTTAATTGACTTAGTCATAATTTTTTTAGTTACAATTTCTTAATTGGCTTAGTCACAATTTCTTAATTAGCTCAGTCACAGTTTAATTAATGAATTCATTTTTCCGGTATCCAGGTCACTAATATATATATAATAAAGTCAATACCTTTTATTTTCGGTCAGTGAACCTCTTTGTGTAAAACTTGTTTAAAGTTTTTGACACGTTTCGAGAATGTATCTCATCATCAGAAAGTCCCTCTATACATTTAGGTCGTCAAAACGTTAAATACGCATACACAAACACATAACACACAACACATTAATTTAAAAACACAGTAAGTAGGCATAAGTAGTAGATGCGCATCTTACGACTCCCGAATATCGACTGGTTGTGCGTTATCAAACCCAACACGAAATAAAATACAATACGCCGCGGGCATTCTGAATTAATTGTTATCGCTGCGTCATACAGAGTGTTCGAATCAAAGTTCAGTTGGTCGTTTAATAATCGGCGTTCATTATTTGAGTTTAATATTTTTTAAAAGCCTTGTAGATTTTAAATTCTTCTACGGCGTTCATAAATTTGCCTTTACTGCAAATCTTAATTGGTTTGAAGTGCTGCCAAAGTCCGAGTAACTATGGTCTTCGTCGATTAAATGACGCTCATAGTTGGATTTATTACCCGAAATAGTCCTCTTTGGCAGGTGTTCTTTACCGAACCTTGAAAGGTCTTCCCGTTTGACCTATATAAAACTTGACCGATATAAAACTTGTTTGGTTTTCCAACTGTTTATGTTTATGTGGTTGTAGTAATTTTTTGATGTTATTATTGGTGCGGAAGGCGATGGTTCTATTGATTTTTTTGTGTTACTGTGTTTTTTAAATGCGTTGTGTCTTATGTGTTTGTGAATGTGAACGTTTTGACGACCTATATGTATAGAGGGACTTTCTGATGATGGAGGGACTTTTTACATTCTCGAAACGCGTCAAAAACTTTAAACAAGTTTTAAACAAAGAGGTTCACTGACCGAAAATAAAAGGTATTGTACTTTATTATACAGTTTAATTGAATTATCATAATTTGTCTAGTCTTAATTTATTTATTGACTTAATAATAATTTGTTTAGTCACAAGCACTTAATTGGCTTAGTCACGCTTTCTTAATTGGCTTAGGCATAATTTCTTAATAGACTTAGTTATAATTTGTTTAGTCACATTTTCTTAATTGGCTAGTTGCAGTTTCTTAATTTCCTTAGCGATAATCTCTTAATTGGCTTTATAATAATTTCTTAATTTGCTTACTCACAATTTTTTATCGGTTAAGTCACAATTTCTTAATTGGATTAGTAATAATTTCTTAATTTTGCTTAGTCGCAGTTTCTTAGTTTCATTAGTCATAATTTACAAATTTTCTTAGTCACAATGTCTTAATTGGTTTAGTCACAATTTCTTAATAACATTTGGTTAGTCTTAATTTATTAATTTGGTTAGTCTTAATTTCTTAATTTGCTTAGTCACAATTTCTGAATTAGATTAGTAATAATTTCTTAATTTTCTTAGTCATCATTTCTTAATTGGCTAAGTCAAAACCGTTTATTGATGTAATTTTCAAAATTAAAAAAACCGTTATTAACATTCATTACACAAATCATTGTTGTTCCTTCATTTTACCCCTTTCATTATTCCTTTTACGTTACAATTTTTCTTGTAGGTGATTTTACTATTTCCAAACTTAGAACTGAAGATATATTAAAAATAAAACTTTTTGGGCCACAAAATGTATTGTTGACTACTGTAGTATCCCTTTGAAGCATAGTGGTATTACAATGAAACCACCTTTGTTTTTGTTTCTATAAATTTGTTGCACAGTGGTGCTGGTATGTAACCGTCTTTATAACATGTATAGAGGTGCACTCTAGCTGTGAAATGTTCAACTAATGCACTAGCTTCAAAAATAACCCTGCAGAGGTGTTGTTTATCCGAGCAGGTGTTCAGTATAGACCACGTTTTGATCAACTGCTAAGTATATTCGTTTGAGATACACAATTCGTATTACTGGTAAGTACAAACACTTTATTTAGAGTAAAATAATGTTTATGTATATTGTAAAATTAAAATTATCACCCTAGAATATATGAACAATTTATTATTAGACCTTCTTATGGTGGTTTCACCACATAACCACTATGCATGATTGGGCGTCTGGTAATAAAAATTTTACTATATAAAAAAACGTTTATTTGTGTTTTAATTAACAAATTATGTACAAAATGATAGTTTTTTACAACTTTTAACTTTTACATGTTTGGTTTTAGGTTATAGGCTACCACTTTTCAATGGACAAAATCATAGATGCTTGGTTAGAGGAAACTGCAGACATCCCGTCAGATCCTGATTCGGATGATAACGAAGATGAATCGCCTTCAGATGACACTGGAAATACAAGCAACATAACTGGAAATTATGTAATTGAAGCGGATGGAAGTTTACAAATCGATTATTTGGACTTGGCCCAACAAGGTGAGAACAATGAAATTCCAAATTTGATTCTAAACAATGATGATTTTCAAGTAATTGGTGAAGTAAACACATCAGATTCTAATGCAGCCTTGGAAATTCAAAATGAGCCCATGGACGTTCAATTTGATGAGGAATCTGAGCCACTGGCTCAAAGACTGTATAGAGAGGATATTATGTGGTTTAACAATTACTACTCTCCCAATCGATCATATAATTTCAAAGAACAAACAGGCCCTCTAATTGACGCTTCAACCCCCATTGATGTGTTTTCAACACTTTTCCCAGACGATCTAGTGGATTTATTAGTATTTGAAACTAATATTTATGCTACTCAAAAAGGTGGAGGTGTAATCAGGTATCCAACCACCAGAAAAGAAATGAAAGTATTTCTAGGCCTAAATCTACTAATGGGCATAAAAGAGTCTCCCTCCTACCGAGATTATTGGTCTTCACAGGCAGACTTGAGAGATGATTATATATCTTCACTCATGTCTGTGAATAGATTTGGTTGGCTACTAACCCATTTGCATATCAACAATAATAGTGACATGCCTCCTCGTGAGTCCCCAAATTATGATAAACTATACAAAATTCGGCCTTTACTAAATAAACTTACAGAAACCTACAAAGCATGTTATGCTCCATCTCGTTACCAATCAATCGATGAAAGTATGATTCCGTTCAAAGGTCGTAGTGGAATCAAGCAGTATATGCCAGACAAGCCCACTAAGCGTGGTTACAAAGTTTGGGTAAGGGCAGATGAAAAAGGTTATATCAGTCAGTTTCAAATCTACGAAGGAAAGAGGGATGGGAATGTTGAAAAAAATCTTGGGCAAAGGGTAGTGACAGAGCTGACAGCAGACTTGGTAAATAAAGATTATATTATCTTTTATGACAATTTTTTCAACTCAGTGAACCTTATGATTTATTTACAGCAACATAAAATTCAAGCGTGTGGTACTACAAGGTCCGATAGGAAATTTTTCCCAAAAGAATGCTTGCCTGAAGGCAAGTACATGAACCATGGTGATTATGCCTTTATGTCAACAATAACTGGAATATTGGCTTTGGTATGGAAGGACAAAAGAGGAATTTACTTTCTCTCTAACTATCATAATCCTAATGATGTCACAGAGGTAAACAGGAAGCAATCTAATGGAGAAATAAAAGCTGTGCCATGTCCCACATTAGTAAAGGACTACAATGCCCACATGGGCTATGTTGATAAAGCGGACATGTTGAAATCAACATACTCCATAGACCGGAAGTCAAAAAAGTGGTGGCACCGGATTTTCTGGCACTTTTTAGACACCACAGTTGTAAATTCTTTTATTATTTTCTCGTGTTTATCAGAAGGAAAACTGCTCACATTGAAAGACTTCAGACGAAGCATTTCAAGATCTCTTGTTGGAGTACCTCGCGGAGAAGCAAGAGGAAAGAAAAGCTCATTTGTACCAATAAATAATTTCAAACCGAAAGTTGCACTAGAACTACGATTTACAGAAAACTCGCACATGCCAGTAAGAGTAACATCAAGACGATGTGCTCAATGCTCAACTAAGGAAGACGTGCACAGATCAAAGTGGGCGTGTGAAACATGTGGTGTAGCCCTCTGTCTCAGTGAACAAAAAATTGTTTCCGAACCTATCATCAAAAGGACTAAACAGAAATTTTAATCAATACCAAAAGTGTGTAAATTGTTTAAATATAATACAAAATACAAAATTATTAAAGAATGTGTTTTTTTTAATTCCATTTTTGGCTAAGACCGAACATGCATAGTGGTTTTACGGTGATACCACCTTGAAAAATAATATATTTTATCAAGCGAAAAATTTGCAAAAAATTTATGTTGATTAAAATAGTGCTTTGAATTAGAAAATATCATAAAAGTTTTAAAATATATATTTTTCTTTAAACGTGCTTCAAAGGGGTATACATTGCATTCAAAATTTCACTTTGTATTTTTAATTTTACATTTTGATAGAACTATATTTTTATTGAAAGTCTTGTAAAATATGTCTTAAGGAATACAAAAAAACGTATATCTGAAAAATGTACAAAACAATTATTAGAAATTAAACTAAAGTTTTACTTCTGGTTATTTGTGCTTCTGGAATAAAGTGCATAATTTTCCAACATAAAAATCCATATAGTAGCACTTATTAAGAAATTTAATAGAAATTAATAATTTCAGTCACGTTAAATGAATAATAGGCCTACTGTAAATTGTACCAAATTATGCTTAAGGGATTAAAATAATATTTGTTTTAAAATAACGAATTATTTATGTATTTCTGAAGACAATCACCCTCATTATTAGCAATTTAAAGTGAGAATTTATTCGCGAAAACTGTAAACTATAAAACAGTATAAACTTTATGAATAATCGTACAATGTATTAGTGACACCATCCCATTTTGTCCGTAATCTTAGATGTTCATTGAGGGAGGCATAGCCCATATTATGTGACTTTCCAGAATTTTGGTAATTTAAATCCTAAAAACTTTCTGTTAAATTCCAATTACACTTTAGAGGGGTATTCTACTAAAGAGTAGTGGGAGTAGTAGGATAACGGGAATATAAGAAGGCGATATGGATACATTTAGGGTTGTTACAAAAAATATGATATATTTTATGTAATGGCTTACCGCTGATCAGCTTACCGTTGAAACTATTGGTAATCTGATGAAACCCCAAACACTTAGTTTCTATGCTAGTATCTCTTATAACAAACTTTAAATAACGTAACACGTACAATCCGAGTTGACTGGTTTTTATTTTGTTGGTTGTTTATCGTCTTTAATTTTTGCCAGTTGGCCTAACGTAGACAGGTGGAGCAGATTAGAGCGCAAATGTATTAATAAAGGTAATAGCACAAATACAGCTAGCTTGAAAGTAGCATTTCAATTTGTTTTACTGTTTTGATTTTAAACTAGAGTAAATCCAGTAAGTCCATCCTTGTTCTGTACCAGAAGGAATAAAGTAATTAATTACGTTTCAGTACATCACAGTTTCCAGATAATGCATGCTAAGTTATTCTGTAGAGGTCGCGACAGACGTTAAAAACAGATGCTCTGCGCATGCCTCGTTTCTTTGGATCCATGAATTATCCCGTTAAAAATATATTTTGTATATTCTTCATTATTATACTCGCATATTTTAATCTTCTAGTGAACACTACGTACATAAGTTTTTGCTGAATCAAAATGCTATGTTTAGTACTTAAAATTACCTAAGAACAGTTCTTATCACTTCTATCACTTTATACTTAAACCCCTTGTAATATGGATGTAATTAATAGATATGGGGGGGGGGGGGGGGGAAATATACAATGTGTGTGAAGACAAGTTAATAATTATTGTAAAACCACTCTTATTTTATTTATTTTTATTTTTTAAAATTTGTATCAAACCTGTCCCAAATTCACATTAACGACGGTTAAATATTAATTGCAGAAAAATAATTACTTTGGGTTATTTCAAAAGTAAGGTATGGACTTTACGAGTATCTTACGAGTCTTTGGTTCATTTTGGGAGCAGCGACAACTCAGTTGGAAAGGCAGCGATGCCCTGTGGTAGAGTTTGGTGATGCAATCCAGCTAATGTCAATGTCGTTGGCTTTTCCGTATGTTATTTCATTTCATTATGTTTCTAATTCTGGCCAAATGTAAAATCGTTAAGAAAACCCACAAATGTACTAATATTACTGACATAATTTTTGAAATAAACTAATTTGATTATGAATGACTCCAGTAAAGTCATGGTTTTATCTTTGTCATTGGGTATTACGAAGCAATGTTGGGAAATCTGAGTGACATCCAAACTAGTATCACAAAGAAATAATCTTATGTACATCGTTTGTGCGGATTTTTTTCTTAACCTTACTAAAATTACTGAACATATTTGGAACAACATTTTTTGGTGGTTAATTTATTCTTGCTCTCGTAACATAGGTTTAGTAGTATTTTTTATAAAGTTTAATTTCAGTATTTAAAAAAAAAATGAAATAACATAACATATCTGGTGGCAGGTTATGTACACATTTAGGTGCATTTTTTATTGCAACGATTAAATACTAAGACATAAACAGGTGGCTGGAAACATTTATTCAACACAATAAACTCATTTCCTGTATCCAGGTCACTACAACACAAAAATGTACAACAATAAAGTACAACATACTGTATGTTACTTGACATGTTTGTTCTATCTAACCATAACACGAAATATTAAAAACACACAGATTATTGCTGTTGTGTTGTGGTTAGGGTTGTCATGCTTTATCTTGATGTTTTGAAGATCTTAAAAGAGACAAGAGATACTCTCCCGAAGCGTTAAACAAAATCGAATAACAAACAGAGGTCGCGTAACGGATTTTAAAGGTTACTTTAGAAAAACATAGCTGAATACTTAAACATTTGTTGCCATTGTAATTTCAACTGTTAGTATTACCTTACAACTTATACCTAGCTGCAACTAATTTAATTCAACATTTTTATCCTAATGCTAAATTCCCGTATTAAAGCAACTAAACATACAGTTTGTTGATATGATATTGATTTGATTTCGTATTGAAAAATAACTTAACATTCTTCTTAGTTACGATCACAATTATTGCAAGACTTAAAATTTAAGTAAATTTGCATTTTGGTCGTCCTAAAAATTTATTAATTGTTATATCTACATATTATTACATAAACGTATTATTCAATATTAAGTTTTGTAAATGGAGAAAATACCCCAAAATAGGGAGTTTTTAAGGTAAAGCCAAACAATTAGAATCATGTATCTTATTATTTAAACTGTAATATTGAGTTGGACAATTCGTATACTATTGATTGAAAATCATTGAAAAATTTGGTTTCCCCAGAGGTCGTTACATACTGTATGATAATGTTGTACCTCAAAAACTACAAAAGATGATAATGCAAGACTCCTCTCGAACAGTTAAGTCCATCAAAGAGCAATGTGAATTATCGGACTTTACGATGTAAGTAATTAAATCTCGACGACCTCTGACTCTGGTGATGTATACAGAGTGTATTACTTCTTAGAATTTTTGTGCAAATAATTAAGTTTCGAAACTCAGATTCAACTGAAGTCCTCTATTTCGCCCCTGAACAACATAGGTTGAGTGTTTTAAAAAATGGAAAAACATATAAGTAGGATAAAATATTTATTGTTATAAAAGATTAAAGCTTATTATAATACTGCAGAAGTTGAATTATTGTCCATGTTTTGTCTGTTTTATATTAAAACTTTACGGCAATGATTATTTACTGGTTTCAATTTTGTTATTACAAAAGAATATTATAACAAAATATAAATTTATTTGTTTATCCATGACCTTCTATTTTTTAGCAAAATCGTTTCATACAATATGTAAAACTTGTTTTTTTTACCGTTTTAAAATACCACTCCTCTCCAGGAAACTAAGGCCAAATAAACATTCGAGTGTCCATCGAATTCGGCAGGAGACTCGAGTTCCGACTCAGGACAGTACTCACAAAACATAATATCGTGCTTTCTCGTAGAACCTTTAATTAAGGGTCGGCTCTAGTAAAAAAGAAAGCAACCTGCGACTCCAGCGTAGCGGCGAGGGTTTAAGCGGACATTGCTCAACCTAAATCCATTTAAAACCCGCAATTGTTCAAATAGCGTTAAAAAAATACCAAACTCTTGGGGACAAAATTCTTCAAAACGGGGACAAAATGTTTTTCTTAGTTTTGGAAAAGCCATTTGCATGCATATTGGCCATAGCTTTAAAATGACATATCGTTCATAATTATCCGATCAAAAATAAAGGAAAATTTTGGATTTTAATTTAACATTGGTCTTATGGAGTGTCAGCCAACATGGCCGACAGCGAGAGCCGACCCTTAATTAGATAATGTTTTGAGAACAAAATATTGCTTTCCAATAAACAAACCGACTCTGTCCATTGTATAAAATCACCAACATAGACTGTGAAAACATTTATTTACGGCTGCCATACCAGACGACCTTTCTACAATAGAAGAACAGAAATAACATTTCGCCCAACACCTCATAGACTAGCAACAAAGTACCAAAAAGTAGAAATACTTCAAATGTGCAAAAAAGGCAGTTTACTACCGACCCTCGAGGAGTTATAGATCTAAAACCAAATACCACATTTTTTTGAAAAAAATCCATTATTGCTCCAATTCACTGTTTGACATAGTAATTCAACTAAGGGAATAGATATAGCAGCATGACTTACACAATATTTAGTCAGTTATCAGTAATCGCCCAGCTCATACACTTTTACAACTTGCACACGGTACCAATACCAACGTTTGTTTTAACTTGTAAAAATATGCATCTTGTCATATGTGTCATTGTTTGAATGTTTTAATTTAATGTTTTCTTTGTGCCATAATACTCCCCATAAAATAAGGCAACGCCACAGAATGGCTGAACAAGTTCATTTCAACATCGTTGTCATGGATCTGACGATGACTGTATAGGGGCCTAACCATCGAAACTAGTTGTCCACTTGGGTAATACTTTGGATTGTCTGACGGGTGAATTAAGATATTTAAATTTTTATATTTTACTTATAAATTTTAAAATGGTAGGCGATAAGACCAAAGCTTAAACACAAAAAATGTTTCACTTTAAAATAAGATTATTTTATATTCCATTTGACCCGATGCAATTTGTAATTTGAAATTAATCTTTAGTTACGGGCTTTTCATTTCATCCAAATTCTGCATTTCTTGTAAAATTTTTTAAAAGTGTCCGAGTGGAAATTATGAAAGGATATGCCAACAACAATGTTTGGTAAAATTATGAGCTTTGAAAGTAGTGAGTACTATCAATGAATACATAAAACTATTCATCGGTACTATCTTATTCATTCAATGTATAAATGCCCTAAGTTCGTCCGCAAATTTGAACAGCCATAACTTTAAGACGGTCACGTGGACGCGGTAACCAATCAAAATACGAGTTTTCCACGATGGAGGAGGTAAAACCCTTACTAGGAGGAAGCGGCAAGGTTTTGAACAAGAAGGACGCGGAGTTGATCTGGGGGAGAAGACATCCAGATACGTTTGCAAAAGCGAGGCTCTTTTTAAAAGTGTTTTTGAATTAACAGTACAGTGGTAAATTCAGTGGTTTTCGACAACAGAAATTGGTATAATCTGTTAATAACATTGTGTTTAACATTATTAAATAAAGTTAACCTATTTAAAATTCTCAGAAACTAAAATTAAGCTTAAATTTCAAAAATATTTAAATCCCGAACTATTAGAATCAAATATTAAATTCACGAATGCTTATATAAAACAACCAGTTTGTTCATCCAAGCCGAGTGTCTGACCCCGAGATAAACATTAATAATTTAACAAATTTAAATAAATTCAAATAAAAATTAAATATTTCTATAAAAAGACTTGTGCTAATTTTGGTGCCTGAGCTAGACCAAGATATAATTATTTTTTTTAAAGTGAATCAAAGAGAATAAATAATATTCAATTGAGTTAATAAATTATTTTGTATTTAACAATTTCTTATGTGTTTATTGAATATAATAAAATTTCAACTAATTTGATAACCAACAGTAATTCATTTCAAGTTTGCTATAATATAATATAGATATCTAATTAAACATATTTTTAAAAGTATACAAAGAGAAAGATATTATAACACATTGTACTAAAGTGTACTGCGACAAGATTTGTGTTGAACATAGCATTGGAAATCTTGTATGTACGTGTTCCGTAATTTGGGTTTTATAATTTTTTCACTTCAATCATACACCTAGAAAGTGAGAAAACTTTAATTTTGAAATTCCATTGGATGAAAACAATTAATTTTGATTCCAGTATATTCCTATTGAGATATAGGGTTTTGAAATATTAATTCCATTTGTACCATTGGTAAGTTGTATCAATAATTTGTAAATTAAGAGTCTACTAGATGGAATGCTGTTATTATATTTACTAGTACCCACTACGCAGCAATTGCCAAAAATTGGAATTTTAAAAGTATTAGAATCAAAGTGTGGTAAGAGTATCCAGCTAAATAAACTAGTATTATTTATCTACGTTTTCATTTCATAATGGTTGAATATACATGTAGAACCTGCGGTATAAAATATCTATTAAGATAATTACATCATCTTACCCAAATAATGTAGGCAATTCACAATTTTTAGTTTAAAACAATCATTTTTAAATATATTTTAGATACAAACTAAAACAATACTGAATGCAATTAAAATATATACTTTACATTTGTTATATCATAATTTTAAAAAAATTACAAGATATAAAATACAGTTAAAATATGGAATTAAAGTGTTTATCAAACAATAATATTTCATTTGAGTCTACTAAATATGAAGAGGATAAATAAAATAGGTCACGCCTGTCCTTAATGATCCCGTCTTCCAGCTTCATTATGGCTGTTTGTATGGCTGGGTTTTTATAATAGTCTGCAAAAAATAGTAATTAGTCTTGTTAGAGGGCAACCAATGGTTCACTCATTTACGTAATCATGTAAAAACCTGCCTTACAATACTCATACTTGTAGCAACACTAAATAAAGACAATCACAAAATATTCGCCAAACAAGTAAGTTATATGTATTTATCTACGAAATCTAATTTGCCTTGAAAATAATATTATTCGTAATAAATGTATTAAAAAATCATCATACTATGTACATTAATAACATTATATTAAATTAAATTATTAGTAAGATTGATTAACATAACATACAAAGTGATTTTACGATTTACATTTAGTAAACTTTTATCTTGCCAACGATGTATTTTGTTCCTTGTAAGCCTTAAAATTAAAACGAATATATAAAAAAATATATGAAGTTTTGAAATCTTTTGTTTTGTCTTCATCATATTATTCATTTAGCACTAACTGTTATTGAGTTATTTAATAAAACCTATTGTTTGCACTTTTTACTTTAGATGTCGGCTTGCGCATGTACTCCGAAGGTCGAAAAGTTGTATTTTTCATTAGGAATATTTTAACACAATTTACACACCAACTGTTGAAAGATAAATGCATTTTATTTCCCCCAGACTGGACTAATATATTTTATATTTTAAGTAATAAAAGCTTAATAATTGATTTTAAATTTTGGTCTCGAAAAGAGTGAAGTAAATTTCTACACCAACTTTTGAAAGGCAAATAACTTTTAATTCCCACAGACTGGACTTAATAATTGATTTTAAATTTTTGTCTCGAAATGTGTGAAGTATTTTTAAATTGTTTAAAAATAAACGTTGATGTGGCCTTGTCAAAGATTACTTACAGAATTATATTAATGTCTTCAGTCTGTCACTTGATAAACCTCAACATTTATGTAGACCTACTGTAAGCTTTTTCGGTATAAAATTGAAAAAACCGCAGTACAACAGTTCTCCCATATCACAAACCACTTCGGATTTACTCAGCAAGAGTTCCAGGATCAATATATTTTAAATCACATTTTATATTGTTATTTCCTACATTTTCCTTTTAAATATTTTATGTTAATGAATTTTCAGACCACGCTATTCATGTGTAATAATATCACTAGAAGTTATGAAACCTTTATTATTATAGTTCAGCTAATTATAGTGATTTTTCTAATAGATAAACCGTCCGGATTCTTACATCAGCGGGATTCTAACTTACTGTATAGTAAGATAAATATGTATAAATGCATACTCGAAGTGGTCAAAGGCCCGTTATTTTCTTGTTATTAATTTTGGGCAACCTTTCCTAACATAAAAGTTACCACGCTGTAGTCAATATATTGACTGTCTGAAGTCGTACAATTGGCGAATCCATTGCGTTATTACTTTGTTACATATACAAGACCAATACATATTTACACGTAACACTACTGTATTGAATGAATCCAGGGATGTGAAATAATTCTATTGAAAAATATTACCTAAGTTATCTCTTTTAAACCACTTAAGTATAAACCTTGTGTCTTCATCTAAGGCCATGTTCACACAAGCGTTTTGCAGCTGCCTTAACGCCGCCTCATTTTGTAGCCGCGTTTAGGCAGTGAGTGTGCTCAAATGAGACAGTTTACACAATGGCGTTGCGTTGGCTGTGCATCCGTGTTGAAGCGGCTGCAAAAATTGTGACGCTAGCCACTGCCTCAACGCAGCCGCAGCGCCAGTTCGGAGCAGAGAGGCAGTTTGTTGCTTGGCATCAGTCAGTACACACGTGTTTCAGCGTTGCTGTAGCTTCATTGAAAAGACTTTGTAGAAAAGAACATGGATTCCTTTGACGTTGAAAATTCGCCGTAGAAGTTAAGAAACGTCCTATAATATGGGATCCGTCTCGCGAGGGTGATCATGATGAAATCCAGAAGCGAGCTGCCTGGGTGAATGTTTTCGAGACTATGGTCGAAAACTTCATTGCAAAATAAGAAAAGGAGAGAAGCGCAATCGGTAAGACAAGTATTTTTCCTTCAGATTCCATTGTGGCAGCATAGTTACAACTTCGTTGTTTGATCACAAAACTGAGCCTATGGCATATATAAATAAAACAAGGCAAATATTGTAATAAACATGGTACGACTTGAACTAGAAGTCAACCAACAGAGGAGTTCGTGTGTTCTAGTATTGCAACACCGCATTAAACTCCTAAACTACGCTAGGTGTCAAGGTGTG
>JAGFPH010001136.1:60573-79378 GCA_018207615.1 Philaenus spumarius
CTAAACTACGCTAGGTGTCAAGGTGTGTACTGACAACTTACTGCAACGCGGAGTTGAATTACGCTTGTGTGTACCGGGCCTAAAAATATCTTATTGATTCCCTTTGTATTACGTATTTGATATTCTTTTTAAACACAGTTTTCGGCTCCTTTACTTTTACAGCGACTTTTACGTGTACTTGTTGATGTCTCCATGTCTCCAAAATATTGATAAAAACATTAAGATAATTTTCATATTATATAATGATATAGGTTTTGCCAATGTATACGAACTAATCCAAAATAATAACTGTTCTAGTTTTTATATTGAAATAATGTGTTATGAACAAACATGATTAAAGTATAAAATAACTAAGTACGGTACTCGTTGTTAAACATTGCAAGCCAATATTACGAATAACATCCTCCCTTACTCTGATGGCTGTACGTCGGAATCATTGAAAATGTTTCCCGAATTTTAAGTTTAAGTATTTTGAAATAACTCATTTTCTTTTCCAGACTACTATGTCAAATGTCAAACATTTGTTTTCCCTATTTGTCTTTTGATCTACCGATTTGGTTAACATATTGGCATATTAAATTGGTTATGGTACATAATTATGTATCACATAGTATTAATAGAAGTGGTAGAATGTGGCCACACCAAGGAACCAATTTTCATCTTAGATTAAGAAATACTAAATAGGTACGCTATTACTTTCTCCACCCTATACGTAGTATATGGAGAAAGTATTGTTTTCGTAAAAATGTTCGAATTTGAATTTTCAGTTGAATTATCTGTTTTGGTGCTCCCAGAACCCCAAAAAAATTTTTTAGTGCAATTATCTGTGTTGGTGCTCCCTGAACCCAAAAATATTTTTAGTGGAATTTTTTGTTTTGGTGCTCCCTGAACCCAAAAAAGTGTTTTTAGAGTGGTGTCTGTCTGTCAGTCCGTCTGTATGTATACACGACCAGAGAGGACACTATTGGTCCGATTTTCATGAAATTTGGTATGTAGGTACTAAACCTTAATATCTCCAGGCGTAATTTCATTTTTTGGAATTTTTAATTTTTAAGGGTAATTTACCCCTAAAAACCCATAAAAACGACAAAAATGCAAATTTCTCAAAAACGGCTCTAACGATTTTGATCAAATTTTCAGTATTTATAGTGCTTAAGATGCCAAACAAAATGACACCACCCGCTTTTATTAAAACTTCGGCGTTTTATAATTATGGGGAAATGTTTACAAATAAACAAGTTTGTGTTGTCAATCTAGCATCGCTGCGGCGGCCGCACAGGGTAGCACCACGGTAGCAAGCATGGCCAGTAATTCAAAGGTCGCGCGATCGAATCCCGCCTGGGACAATAATTTTTTTATACGATTGATGTAGGTAGAATATTATTTTTTTGTTTTGTTCTAAAAAGTAGTAAAGAATAAAATGATTAAAAACAATATTATTTTTATTACAGTAAGTTGGGAGAAAGTTTGTGTCAGTTAACTGATACCGTTTTTTCTGTATGTGTTTTCGTGTAAGGTCTATGTATATATGTTTGTGTGTTGAACATGTTTTTGATACACATGTGCTACGCCTGATGAGGCTTTCTGTCTAGGCAAAACAGTTTTAGCACTCATAAAATTTTCTAACAAGGTATGTAACCAAAAACAATAGTTATTAGGTGCGTGCAAACAGATCAATAATAAGAAAAACTCATCATAATAATAATAATAAAACAAAAAATCAGAATATTCTATAATACGAGTTTGGGGATATTTTAAACTTGATAGGTAAAATCATGGTGCACAATTTAATCAATGCCCGTACATGTATAATCTAAATTCTGTTTTATAGTTAACTAAACATCTGACAGTTTGACTGATTTTGTAGGATATTGTAATAAAACGAAGAAAACGGCAAACAAAATTATTTGAATACATAGACATGTTTAGGAAGGATTCTCTAAACTACTTTAAAGTTTTCATCTAGAAAGACATTATAGGTAGGGTATATGATATTTAAAAATATATAATTTATTTTACACACCTTATAGATTAAAATACGTTGTCCCAGTGCCGTAGTCCAAATTTAAAAACAATATTATGAATGCATTCCACGTCAACACAATAACACGCACAACACATACACAAAAACACACACAGTACTATGGACGATATTTTAAAATTACACACGAAGTTTCGCGAAGATTTTAAACACTTCGCGTCTTCAGGTGTAAACAAAACTAAGTCCTACGTCTAAGCCTCTCAGAGCTCCTAACACTGGTTAACTGAGGGCTCAATTGATGGCCATTGCGAGGAACAAGCCCCACCACGTTTACGTTATAAATTTCCTCAATAGGCCTGTCAAAAAGTCTATTTACTTTAATTCGAATTACGGGTAACTACACCGCATTAATGGTTCAACTAGGCTAAGAAATGCAGTTTCTTCTTACAGACATAATCGCTGTTTCTTTAAACACCCTTTTTCTAAAATTATTCTCTTTAGTAAATTTATGATTAATTACCTTGTCCGTAATGATATCCGGCTTATTATTGGGAGCATCTGTAAGTTTCTTTAGAATGGTGGAGTAAACCTTGTCACCAATTACACATCGAGTAATATTTTGTTTGTTATAAAGTAAACAGCTTTGTGCACGGACTACTCAACATACCCATGGACTTTGACGACTACAATCGCGAATTAAGTACAATTATATTTATAGCCGCGTTCAAGAACCATACAATAGATACACTCATTAAGAAACAAATAAAAAAACAAACAAAGCGAAGATTGAACCCACCCGATCCTCCCAAAATAAAGTACGTAACAATGGAATATAACAGAGTTTTAGAAATCCCAATACCTATATTCCACAAACAAGTGTACCACGTCGCATATCGCACTTCCCATAAAATCGTAAAACTGCTAAGACCACCAAAAACATTTTTTTTTAAATTTGATGGTAATGCCAATTTATAAAATATAATGCGATGACTGCCTTAAAATGTACATAAATAAGACAAACAGGTCGTTCTTTCCGTACACGGTTCAAAGAGCACCTCCCTTCATCCACATCAAATAGATCACAACTTTGCCGAACATCTTATTGACACCAACCACGGATATACATACATAAAATCAAATTTGGAAATAATACAGAAATGCAGAAAAGGACCCTTAATGAATGTTAGAGAAGAATACGAGATCTACAAACAACAACAAAAACAGACCCTGATATTTTATTAAACGGCAAGTCTCAATTAGAGTCACACACACTTTTTGATATTCTACAGGAGCTGGACAACAACGCCAAGTTAAATTTGATCGACCAACAGCACTATCCAAATACGGTAACTGACACTACCGTCGGAGAGTGCGAGTTTGAACTGAACATGGTAGCATGTGCCGAATACCTTCTGCTGCGGTTCTAATGGGATTTTAACTTTATATGTTTTTAATATACATTTAAGTGTTTTATGTATGTATAAGTATTTTAAATGTTTTAATTTTGACAAAGTTCCCAGTGTGCGAACATCTGGATATTTGATAATGACTGATTAAAATAGTCGAAGCGGCCGTTATATAAAAACGACGAAAAACAAGGATTGTACGACAGATCGTAAAAGGTAAATATATATATTTATAAACAATCCATTTAGGCTACCACAAATAAGTATGGATATATAAGTTTCAGCACATACTACATACTCTAAAATTTTTAACTTAAATAAAATTTTAAAAAATAAAAATGAAGATATATTAATCAAATTACTGCTTTTCATAACTTATTAAAACTGATGTGAATATAAAAAATGTTCTCTTTATTAATATGATTATTCAAATAAACAAGAGTAAAAAGGAGCATGCGTTATAACAATCTGAAAGTGTAAATTTTTTAGAAATAATCCATCACACATTTTGTTTTATTGGTTATAATGTGTCTTAGTTTAATTTTCAAATTTTCGCTCCAGAACAAAAAAATATTTAAATCTACAGTTAACGATCAAGTCCTTTTGCAGATATCTACTCAACTGGTTTATTTTTTAAATGACAGTATTGGAGACGTTTGTGTCGACTTCACACAAAGTTTTCGGATCATATAATTTTTAATAAATAAGGAGACAGTTATAATTTAAAATAATAAATAGTTTTAAATATTAAAGATAATTTTAATAAGATGAATTTTTACAGATAGTTTATTGGAATTAATTGTCCGCAGTAAAGTTTAGTTACAATACATTTCTTTTAAAGTGATTTATACTCACTTCAATTATTGATCCTCGATTATTTTTTATCTAAATCATTACAATTTCGGTCATTCGTACATTTTGGTTATATAGAAATTAGAATCACTAAACGATGAAGTTCACAAACACACTATCAAAAACTTGGACATATACGTGCACGTTAGGTTGATTTATGAGCTACAATAACTGAATCAAAAAATATGTTTAGTTTGTAACTATGAAACTGTCTTCATACTACAGTAGGATAATTCACGCGTGGTCTCCGTTTTAACTCGACCGTTCGGCATTTCGTCTGGGGGTGTGTATGTCTGTGTGTCTGTCTCACGATTACGGCCAAACGCCTTGGCCGATTTTGATGATTTTTGTTTTTTGCTTGAATGTTCATTATTCCTAGGCCGATCCATGTATATATAAGGTTTTTTCCATTTTTCATTTTTAACCCCTTAAATAAAATAAAAATGGCGGCCACACCGTTTCTCTCAGTGTAAGCTTTTTTCCAAAGCAAGTTTGTGGCTTAAGCGTAAGTCGAATTTAAAAACTAATGACATTTTGCTAATAGCCAATTAGATTTTCAAATGTAGATGTATCCTTGATTTTTTCCGTATCTCTAACGGTAAGTTCACAAAAAGGCCGAAAACTTCAAATTTGTTAAAAATCGCCCAAGTTTTTTGTATTTCAACCATGTTTTTATACGTTCATTCTAAACCAATTAAAAAGTGTTGCATAGCTTTTTTGTAGATAAAGGTTCAAAGAATTCATATATGCCAGTAAAAAAATGATTGAAGTAAAATTAACAAAGTTATTATATCAAGAAACATTTATTAGTTATTAGCATGTTCAGTAACGAAAGGAAAAAGTTCAACTTTGGGCCTACATAAAAAGTAGTAAAAATTATTGTAATTTTTTTCACAAATGTAAAAACGTTTCGTAATTTAGTTCTAAATAGAATTATATAAGAATATTTATCAATTTCAAATTTCTTATTTTGAAAACACCAGTTTTTATGTTCCTACTACAATACTGCTAACAAAACTAGGCCTGTTTTGAATAGTAATTTAGGAAGATATCCTTTGCAAAAAAATGGCATATAATAATAAGAAAGTGTATTGGATAAGAAAGTGTAGAGAATAAATCAAAGAATTAAACTGAATACTTGTAAATTTCATAAAAGTATTTGACTTAGCTTTACTTGAATTACAAAATGAGATGAAACAAATGAAACCTCTCGGCGATAAAGGACATACAAAAAATGACCGTTGGACACCGTGGGAAGTGTTGGTACATAGGTTGAGAATAAAGTTGAGATCACTATCACGACGTTTTAACATTGTTTGTTTTCATTATTTCTAATATTGGAATATGATATGGAATTTATGGAACTGTAAATACATTGTTAAGTTTTAGTTATTTAAGTATGTAAATATTTAATTATATATGTTTTCCCTCTATAACTTGATATGTTTAGCTATCTTACGCATTATTAACCTAAATAAAACACAATGCGTATAAAAAAAATTTTTTAGCAGTTAAAGCTCAAGAAAAGAAAAAAACGAGAACTAGAAATCCCGGAATCGCGGGAATTGTAAAATAATGTTTCGCTGGCTAAACCTTGTGCTTACTTCCTTACTGGCACACTATTTTTAACCTATGCTCAAAACCACATTTGTTATTTTAACGAGCGAGGTCTACTGTTCACAGAACTACTAGTAATTATATTTTAGAAATTTTATTTTGAGAAATGTTCATATTGTCATAGTTGAACTGTTTTATACAATTCAATTAACTGT
Organism: Philaenus spumarius; assembly: GCA_018207615.1. Taxonomy (NCBI): domain Eukaryota; kingdom Metazoa; phylum Arthropoda; class Insecta; order Hemiptera; family Aphrophoridae; genus Philaenus; species Philaenus spumarius. The sequence goes on from JAGFPH010001136.1 coordinate 66,585, forward strand.
AAATACTTAAATTAACCTCCGGCACCGTAGAAAGCTAATTGGTAATGGTTGTTACAATTAACTCAAACAATACAATATTAATTAGATTCTAGTATCAAGTGGTACAGTCGTGTTCCGTATTTAAGCTGCATTAATAGTACTTTGTATTCACTGCTTAGCGTTGAACTGGAGACAAAACGAGGTTTTAGTAAAAGTAATAAAACAATCAAATTGTATTAATTAAAACAGATAAATTATTTTGAACTATAATGCGTTTAATGTTTGTTTAAATTAGAACCCAATATTCTGAGTTAACTAGAGTTTGGATAAGTAAACAATAATAAAATATGGCTTTATAATTTCATTTTTTAACCAATAAAACTATGTATACTTTGCTGCAATGTATTCTTTATAGCTGAAACAATCTATTAGACTCTCTCATTCTAGGTTTTAATTGCCGGATGAACCTGTGTGTTAAATGAAAGACTCACTTTTCTTAGTAGGCTATATAATTATATTTAGGTCAGTCGCTGGTTTTTCTAATTTTCTAATATTTTTTCATATTCACTTTTCTCTCCTCCTCCATAGAATATATTTAAGTTGCCTCACCCCAAAAAGGGTTTAACTTCATGATGATTAAGGACTGTTTCTTTAATGTTATTATTCTTTGTTAATGATAGATTACAAAATATTGTACACCTAATAATTTCAATTCATTCATTCAAAATCCTAATTGTTAGTTTATTTATAAAAACGTAAAATCTAAATCAAAATAAAATACTTTTTTTTTAATTTTATAATGTTAAGAAATATTCCAAAATTCATTCAAATTCCTCATTGTTAGTTTATTTATAAAAAACCTAAAATCTAAATCAAAATAAAATTCTTTTTTTTTTAAAGTTTCCAATGTTAAGAAATATTACAAATTTGTATTTAAAATTTTTATTGGTCAACCTATAGCTAACAGAGTATAAATGACGAATTCAAAAATAAGAAAGAAATAATTTAATTATAATCTGAAAAAAATTAAAATAATATGTGACGTCACAAACAAATTAAAATTTGTTGCATTGTTCCATATTATAGAGTCCCATTATATAGTCGGACCTTAAAGCCGAAAATGACTAGTCTTCTACCATTATTGTATACATACAGGGTGTCAATTAAGTCTGGGACCGGTTTAATACAGTATTTCGTATATAAGGAAAATTTGAAGGTAGATGTGATTGAGGAACCTACTCTATGTAAAAATACTATTTTATTAAGATATTAATCTATCCGCCATTTTGAATGTAACTTTGTTTTTTTTTTAATAGGAAGGTGGTCATGTGATACATCATTTCGATGTTGAATTTCAAGAAAAACGAACGGAGAAATTTTCAAATCCATATTTTCAACCGATTAAAAATGGCGGCCAAAAAACAACAAAAACGTGTTTTCCGATTTTGCCCCATTTTGATGTACTATTTGTGTTTTAATATTAATTATTATTCTTTTTGGATTCAGAATTAAATAAGCTATCAAACGATATGCTACACAACGATATTTGGTTGAACTACTCGAAATCGATTTTGGAAAAATCAAAATGGCTGTAACTCAAAATTTTTAAATATACCCAAATATCTTTGTGTGACATATCGTTTGAAAGCTTAGTTAACTCTGAATCCAAAAAGAATAATAATTAATACTAAAACAAAAATAGTACATCAAAATGGGGCAAAATCGGAAAACACGATTTCGTAGTTTTTTGGCCGCCATTTTTAATCGGTTAAAAATATTAATGTGCAAATTTCACCGTTGGTTTTTTCTTGAAATTCTACATCGAAATGATGTATCACATGACCACCTTCTTATTTAAAAAAAACGAAGTTACATTCAAAATGGCGGATCCAAGATGGCGGAATTTTTTTTATATCATAAAAAATAGTAATTTTACATAGAGTACGTTCCTCAATTACATCTACCTTCAAATTTTCCTTATATACGAAATATTAAACCGTACCCAGACTTAATTGACACCATGTATAATAATATTTTTTTTACCTAATGAATAAATTGTAATACAATTTTTAAGTTCGTATAACAGTAAAGTCTTACTCAAATCTAAACACGCTTTTCAAAAATGATTTACGTGATTTAGTCAGTAAATTCCAAAAGTAATATCAATAAGCTCAAATTACAAAATATCATTGGTTGGCTTATCATCAAATTAATAACTTTGGTTATCAAAATAGAGTTCCATAGAAAAGTCACTATATTTTCTTAAAGACACTTTATGAGTAAAACCCTACAATAAGACAAACCCAGCTAACAACTCATCCTTCTGAATAGAAATTTAATTCAACAATAAAAGCAATCTAAGTTCGTACATAATTAATTATAATGAATTTCCTTTGTTATTTCTATTGACATTACTTTAAATAATGTTATTGTCATTAGAAGATGATTTTGGGGTAATGTTTAACTTTCACTAAATATTTCCCATGTGGTCGCAAAAAATGAAACGATTTCTGTAATAATATGTACATTTACGAACTATCCTCAAAACAAGTAACATGAGTTATAACACAAGGAAACACTTTACTAATACTAAAAGGTATGAAACAAAATATTACATTAAAGATGTTCTCATTGCAAAAAGTTCAAGCAAACGTTTACTCTAAGTATATGTTTTACGTTTCTCAATGTAATTACTTCGACAAAGTTTTCAGGAGAAAAAGCGCGTTTACACGGAATGTTTCCAATTGGTGGGATTTAAGTATGTTTGCAAAATCCAATTATCAGCTTCTAATCTTATTTGAAACTTTGGCATTTCTACTTTATTTGTTCAGTGATTTAGTCAATGTTTACTTTGAATATTTTGAAAGAAAAATGTATACAAAAATGTTATATTTTATAATATTGGAAAACTTACGCAATTAAAATTACTGTAGGGAACCTCTTCTACATTTTAAACTGTTGTAATATTATATGTAATAAAACTTTATTGCAGTTGAAGTCTTTAACTGGGATACATATTTCCGATGACTTCAGGTTTTAGTCAACACAAATTTCTTATCGTTCTTTTTTACAGAGACAGTTATGTAATATATTTTATCTTAGTTTTAAGTGTATACAGGGGAACTGACAATAGAGCACGCAAAGTACAACTGGCCATGGGAGAAACAGTCATACCGCAGATGTTTCCCATCTAATCTCAAACTCTGTGCCTTGTTGAAAGTAGTGGTATAAAAGATCTAATTATTGGGAATTTCAAACGTTTGAATTGAAATTGTTAGTCTGTAGCGATGAGAGGAATGCGGGGTTTGAAAACAGTTTCTCTCTGGCCAAAGACTGTGAATATTGTGGCTTTAATGTAGTGCCTGAACAGAGCTTTCACCTGCATCCCCAGCTACCCATTGGACAGTTTTGGAGTTTCTATCTTGAAGTGACTAGAGAACATAAGGAGGGTAATACTGGTGGATTGAGGGAGTGAAAGAACTCCACAGCGCGGTGAACCACATCCTCAATCTCCATCTAAATTCAAAGACTCATACCTCATTTCCTCAGATGGCAGCTTATCCAATAACTTAATGATTATACAATTCGCCAAGCTGTTGGTTTGAGTAAGAATGAATAGCTCTTTTTTAGTCAAGAAGCATAACTACCTAGATTTTGACAAATATCCAGGTATTCTTTTTCAATTAATCTGATCAGATTCTTTTCCACACAGCAAAGGTTGTGAGGTATGTATATTCTTCCTTCCTCCTTTGCCAACTTGCCATCACCAATATCAAGAAGAAACTTTGAAAGCTCCTATGTCTTCAGGATGCCCTGGAGTTGAACATGCATATTGACTGTTAGGGACAGGACTTTGGCTATAGGCAATATGCCTTAAAATAGGCTTTCGCTTCATCTGCACGTGTCCTCGGTGGCACCACAGGTAACGCCACCAGCAACAAACACCATCAATCCACCATTGCCCGTTATTCTTCATCCTGTCAAAAGTGTCCTGTACAGTGTCTCAACACAGCCCTTGTGGTGCATTATATCTCGAACAATCTCATCAATTTCACTTTGCTAAGAGATCTTGCAAATGGCAAACTCACAGTATTTACAATTGAGAAGCAAATTGAATTCAAAGTGAGTCAACTTGCCTCCATCAAACAAGGTGGCCAAAAACAAAAAATTACTAAACAAGATTTGCCATTGCCACCAGGAGCGTCAAGGTAGGACCGACTCCCAGATTCAGAAGAAGTTTTGTACATGATCTCATCGTAGCCTTTATTCGGCTATTTATTTAGTTTTTGATCGTTATTGGCAATTGCTTCGGACATATGAATGGTGTCGTAAGAAAACTCTTTTACTTAAATCATGTTTTTAACGAAAGAACCTTGCTTTCGTGATGGCGAATTAAGTCTGAAATGTTCCAATGGTTGGTCAGACGTGGCCATGACTATGTTTTGAGGAGGACCAACTATGTGGTTTGAGAGTAAGAGTCAGTCTCAGAGTCAGGCAGGGAAGCTTCTTTCTTAGTACTGCCCCAGTGAGCATCATCTGTCAGCAGGCACATTGCTCGACATGTTGCTTGAAATTTTGGTGGACTATCCCTGTCACACTCGGGTAGTAAATGATGCAAGACATGTAATTGGTGCATTAGGGTATAACAGTTTTGGCACATTGGTCGATTACGCAAAGGAAACCCTTGATAAAAAGCTGTTCAGAGCACACTGGCAATTGTAAGATGGATGATTATTACTCCCTGGTCACAGCTAGTTGTTAATGTTGCAATACTTGCACCAGCTTAAGCTAATGAAATAAAATATATCAGTTTGTTTGCCTTCATATTTGACAGTTTCGAAATTTCTTTGAAATTATCTTATGGCTACCAATAAGCCTCAAACATACATAATTATATAGATATATATATATATATATATATATATCACCAGAGTTTATGACCAAGCAATTGTGGCAAGAATTGCTTGTAATTTAAATTAGGTTAAACTGCTTCTAAAAAAAAAAAACATAAACATATTATATGTATGTGTATGTTACCTGATTTAATAAATAAGCAATTGTAACCAGATTTGCATGCAAGTTTTTATTAAAAGATTAAAACAAAAACATAAATGGTTACTCTATTACAAAAGTTGTTTTATAGAGACTTAATGGTTTTAAATAAAATTGTAGTTGCTTGAAAAAATATCACCAAAGCTAATGCATTTTCCCCGGAAAACCAAACAATGTTATATAGAATAATATATATTTTATTTATAGAATCTTGTATGTTTTACATGTATTTGCCTACCAAAGTGAATAAATCTTTCCATAAACCCTTAGCAATGTAATACACTAATGAAATGAAATGAATTTATTCTTCCTTTACAAACTTTGTATAATAAAATACATGTCAAGTAAAACATAAATATAAGACATTTTAAATAAACAGTAGTGTTAAAACCCTCTGAGGATGATGACCATGTCATCGAAATGTACATAAGGCTAACGTATTAAACATAACTTACAATTTAGTTGTTTAGTTATTGTTTTTGTTTCTTGTTTTGTGGTTCGGGGTTTATATTCAAATCAGTGTGATTTTGTCGCCACAGTGCTCTTTTATTTGTTTAATTTTAAATAAACTTAAATTACAAATATAAAGATAAGAATTAGGTACCCTATATGGGAATCTTGTAATGAGAGTTACCTTTACTTTAAAAACAAAATAGCATTTATTTTTTCAGAGTTTCTTAACAACATTTAACAAAAGTAGTGAATTATATAGGAGTTTTATATCAACAATTTTATTTTATTATAAGCATTATTTATACAGAAGATGAGATAAACTGGGCTTAATCAAATTTTAAAACTGTTAAATAAATACTAATGTTGTTTTGCAATTGCGGCTCTTCCTGTAGCGCATGAATCAAACAAAGCACTCAAACTGGAACATAAAAACAGTAATAGAATATTTTTAGAAAATTTAATAACAAAAGTGTGATTGATTATAGTAATTATTAAGGAGAGTGCCTACATTTTCGAGACTGAGAAGCCAAGATTTCAAGCTTCTCGGGAATTTTGGTTGTCTAGTAGTGTTTGATATACAGTATACTAGTAGTTTGTTATAAAATTTCGGAGCTATATAAGAAAAAGAGTACATAAAACTTTTCAGAATAGGTTTTAGAATAGACAAATTGTGCCTAGAATGGAGTGATAATTTATAAGTATTAAGTATAGTGAGGAATTGACCACTTATTCTGTAGAAGACACTAAGAAATTTTCATCACACTGTATCGAAAATAATAGTCACTTTCAGTATCAGCTTTGTATATTGAAATAGCGTTTTGCCTGTCTAGGTCGGCAAAATTAGCTGGAACTTTTGCCGTCCTCTAAATTAGTTATAAATTATAACACCAGTAGCGCTATCTATAATAATTATGATTTGAAATGTCGTCTTATTAATGTATTAGATATAATAACGATTTTAACAAAGAGACAAACATGAGTATCAATAAAAACTAAATTTTGATACTATTTACAAGTATTAAGTTAAATAAATAAACTTATATCTTATTATTTAAAAAGGTACATCAGTACGTTTATTCGTGTAAAAGTATCGGTAGTAGTGTATTACAATTTTGTCTATTAATATTACGAGATGATTTAATTTGATATCAGTTGTTCTAATTAATTTAGTGAACTTAAATAATGTATTGTTGCCATGTAATGTTTGATGTTATTCTCGTTTGAAAGCGATAAAATAAGGACAGAATAAAACAGCGAAGACAACATAAACTTTTCCTTAAAAATCTATGCCTAGGCCTATAAATTCTTAGAATTTAGAAAGATACCATCTCATTCAATTAATTAATTAATTTCTAGGCCTATAAATTCTTAGAATTAAGGAAGGTACCGTCTCCTTCAATTATTGAATTAAAGAAGTACCGTCTCAACAATAAAACGTGCACGTTGCCGGAATAGTGCGTGGACCTTCCGCTTATTTTAATTATTACGACCTCCGCATGGAGTGAAATGTGTCTTGTGTATGTTTTATGTGTGTGTGTATATGTTTTTATTATTCCTGACGATGGGTGAATACCCGAAAATGCAGTAGAAAGGTAAGACATTACCAAAATAAGGATTAGCAGACGTTTAGTTATACTGAAATGAAGGAAGGTATTTATTTGTATCGCTGTTGTATTAAAATCAGGTGATCTCAATAATTTAGTTAGTGCTGTAAACGTAAACTATGTTGTCATTGTACTTCAGGAATGTTACTGACAAAAAATAGGTTATTTTGAAAAAAAATATATATATTAAATTTATTATTATTATATTAATCACAGTGTGATGAAAAGTATCGTTCATCACAAGGGCCAAAAGTGGCTTTACGATCCTCCCTAATTTTCCTTGAGCTCGTATCGAAAAGCGTCACTTTTGGTCCTAGTGATGAAATATACTATTATATATAAATAGATGTTTTAGTGAAAGTAAAGATAAAATATGAAAAAGAGGTCTTGAAGGTTTTTATTTTGTGTAACTCGGATATTGAATTTTTGAATTATTTTAACAGAATACAGGTTTAATAGAAGCAGTTCCCCAAAAAGAATTCCATACTCCAGCGAGTGGGAACATCAGTTAACTTGAAGAAAGAAAACACTAGTTTCATGGGTAAGGAAGATTTGTTTCCTCTTTCTTAATGCAAATTTAATTTTAGTGAGAAAATTCAGTCAAGCTCAAATAAATTAAACAAATTTACGTTTTAAAAATAGCAGTGCGATTGTAGCCTTAGGCAATACTAATGTAGTTCAAGTCCATTAATTCTTCAAACTACAAGCAGCGAGTGGGAACGTTAGTTAACTTGAAGAAAGAAAACAATAGTTTCATGTTTAAGGAAGATTTATTTCCTCTTTCTTAATGCTAACTAAATTGGCTTGAGGAATTCAGTCAAACTATAAAAAAGCGAAACAAATATACATTTTTACAATTTCTTGTTTGGGCGTTTGCTAAATTTGTGTTTATAGGTATTTTTACTTTTTAATACAGAAATGATAGTATATTAAACATCTGCAACAATATGAACATGAACAACCCATAATTAGAAACTACCTTTAAAAACAGCATATATAGACTAAATCTATATATTATATAGATTTAGTCTATACGAAATTTAAGTTAATTTAAAAAACCTTTGTATATATTTGTTTGTAGTTTTTGACTTTCCTTTAAGGTAATCTTTAAATAATAATTAAGTTAAGATTTTTAATAAATAACTTTTTACTTTCGTAAATGTATTTCGATTAATGGACTAAATTTACGTATATTTGGTGAGTACTGAAAAGAAAAAAATTATTGCCTTTTGGACAAGAATACACTTTCCCATTGCAGTTCGTTTTTACAACAAGCAATTAATTATCTGTAATCGTAAATAAATTATAAACTAAATTACTTGTATATGTTAAACAATGAACTGAAATGACGTCAACGTCCGGAGCAGTGATTTTTGTGCCAACTATATTGCTGTCCTTTTTCATAAATGTGATTTATTACTACTAGAAGTTACTCCATCAAAATAAATATTTCTAAACATTAGTTTAACTAAGTTCCTGCATTACATAGTTCTATTGATCTAAATTGATTATATTCAATACATTAATTGAGTTTTTATTTGGAATGTATATAAAATAAATGAAAGTTAAATATTGCATTAAACCTGATTCCATGCACATACTAAAAAAATATTAAGCAAAAAATTCTTTTTTATTATAAGTTTCAAGAAAATAATTCTAGGCAATCTTGAAATTCAAGTTTGAAAGAAATATTTTTCTTGCCAAACTAATCCACAATGATTTATGATTTTTTATTTATAAAGAGACCGTCTGAAATATAATAATGTTACAAAATCTTGCGAAGTATTCTGCTAGTTAGATAGTTGAATGGAAATTTGTCTTCAGTATCTAATTCAGAATAGATACTGTTTTATTCAGAAATTGTCTTACCGTTTTACCAAGAGTTTTCCTAATTAAAAAATGCATTTATTTTCTCTTCAATAGAAAGACAGTCAAACGGAATATAAAATGTTATTCAAAATTATTTTATGGTAAACAAAATTTAAAAAAATAATTACAAATAAAAAAGAAAAAAAGAAAATATAATTATTTTGTTGAGAAATACATTTCAGTTTATAATAAAATAATCGAGGAAGAAAGCAAAGTTAAAAAGTTTTTTTTTTTTATAAATATACTAAAACAATTTCAATAACTGACTGTCAAAGACATTGTTGTGTTGTTTGATCTTACCCAAGAAGGTTTGTAACATGACATTTTCAAAATGTTTTTTTTTTTTTTAAGTATTGTTTGCAAATTAAAACCAAACCAATTTAAAAACACGTTTATTATCATTAAACTGGGAATTATAACTCCCTTAATTGTTAAACTATATGCAGGTTTTATTAGACACTTATTATAAAACTAGTACTGCATACCTAATTATACCTAACTAGTGAAGTGGCTTTAGACACGAAACAACGAGCTCTATATTTGCCCAATTAAAACTTGGAAATATTCTCTAAACTTTTAATTACTTAAAGATATTCTTTGGTGTTTGCTATTTTACCAAAATTAAATCCAACAAACTTTATTGTAATTAATAAGTCTTTGAGGGATGAAATTATACAGTTGTTAGTGTTATGAAAAAAAGGGCCAAAGTGACTTATTAAAGTTCTCCTCCTTTCAAAATTGGATTTTAGAAGTTCAAAACAAGGCTAATAATTGTTTAAAGTCTTATCATGATTGTGTTACATCAAATTCGGTCTGCGGCCATCGGTCTGGTGTGTTTAAGTTGACCTATTTGTAATAATAGAAGGTTGGAATTATTGTTGTCGAGACATGAATGTTCTAAATTTGAAGTTTTATGAACAAAAACCCTAAATTGTAATATTCTTTAAAAAGCAACACTAACAATAAAAACATAGCATAGGAGCTAAATTTTATTTCCATGTATAATACACAATTACACGAAATTATACTAACAATGCAACTCAAAAACTATTCGACCGAATTCACTTAAAATTTCACAACTTATAAATGTTAGTACCAGGATTGTTTAGAGAGTATTTTCACTACAATCAAAGAGATTACAATGGGGTAGCTACCTTTACATAATTAAAATAAATTGCACTAACTTCCTATAAGCTGTAAAGCTAAATTTGTGTTCTTTATAGTGACATGCAAAACCATTTTGCAATTCGATTACTTAAGTCAAAATAATGAAATGGGATGACTATTCTTAAAACTAAATAATAATTAAAATAGGATAGCTACCCATATAAAATAAAGTACATCAACATGAAACACCAATATGTTTAGTACACCTACCCTGATCGAAATAATCTTATTTTAACCATCTTATTTTAAGACACTTCAAAATGAATTTTTCAATACACTAACTAAATTTTGTTTGTCAATTGTTTATTATTACTTTGTCAGAAGCAAATCTTCCCATGTTGAGATATGTTATATATTTACATATTCTAACAAGGAATAAACGTAATACAAGGCACGGTAAAAATAATACGAATGAGTAACTTACTTTAAAAGACGTCATCTGATGAGGAACTAATGTCGCTTGTTGAAGGTATATCACACGCTACTTCAGATTTATTTTCGTCGTTGTATTCTAACAAAGAATTAACATGATTGAAGGCCAACAATTATTAATAATGATGAAAACGTATATTAAAAGTCGTTTGGATCAGTTTTTGCATTATAGTACTTAGAAACATACTGTTACTAAGAATATAAGTTAGAACTTTAAGATATTTTTATTTTATTTTAATGCTTGTGTTTATGTTATGCATGGACAATAATTAATAAACATTGAAACATATATAAGTTAGAATATTAATTATTGCATTTGTATAACAGAAAAGCAACCATAAAAAAAAATGGACTGAAGTTCTAACTTATAGTCTTTAGTCACAGTATGGTTCCAATTTGTAAACATATACAAGTTAATATATTACTCAAAGCATATGTTACTTCCGTTAACAATAAACTACGTTAACGTGAGACTACAGTTGTCGCACAAAAATGGATTGCAACTACTAGGCTACACGACGCCATAACAACTGATTACAACCGCCCGCCTCTGTGACCTGCACTTTTAACAAACCTGCTCTCTGACCCAACTTAACTTATCTTGTTTACCTTTCCTGCTCTTCAAACATGTTTATTTGTCGATTGCAGTTCATTAGCGGTAACATATTTAAATACGGGAAGGTTTGCTTGAAACATAATGGGACTAGAGACCATAATGTTAGGCTATTTTTTCTTTTAATGTTTTTACAGTGAATTTCTTTTTCCGGGCCTTGAATCATGTCTCAACATATCTCAAAATGGGAAGATTTGCTTCTTACAAAGTAATAGTATTCAATTACCATCTAAGTATATATTATGTTGTACTAAAATCAAGCAATAGCGAAGCATTGTCGGGTCCACTAGTAGTTTATAATTATTTGATTTTATTGTTTAAATACTTGAAATTAATTAAACGTAAAAATATACTATAGACAGATGAATGGATAAGTAAATAATGCTTGTATTACTTAAATGAGGGAGTGAAATAAATTTAGGCAGCACGCACAAGAATGAACGAATTAAAATAGGAATATTAAGATTTCTCATTTAACAAAGAAAACTTATGGTTATTGAATATACTTTGTAAGAATTTACACTTAGTAAGCAATCAAAAACCCACTTATAACAATTTTGGGGGGGGGAGAGTGAGAGAGATAATGTAGGTGCAAAAGAAAGGATGCAAAATCCTATCGGTCTTTATAGACTTTATAGTTAAATGTAGTAATTAGAAAAATTATATTTGTTTAATATTAGTTTAGCTATCTACGTTAGTACGTTAAATGATTAAAAACGTGTTATTTTAGCTATACCAGTTCAATAATAAACATAATATGATTTGTAGACCAGCAATTCGTTGCACTGATTTGCTTCATGACATGTAAAAGCACTGTTTAAAGTCATTTAGTGAAAAGTGTTAATCCAAGCGTATCCAGAGATAAAATATCTGCCATGACATGAAATGTTGCTTGTTTTGTTTCTATATTTGCAGATATTGTAAATGCTGGCACTACGTACAAATAACATTTTTAATAATTCAAGACAAGCCTTTTAAAAAATACATATTTGTGAACAAATTTTATCTGTTATATTATTAGGAAATACAATTTAAGTATAATAAATTTTGTTCTGTACTTTAATCATCCTTTCTACAAATTTCGTATAAGTTTGTTTGGAATAATGTAAATAAAATCAGTTATATAAAGCTGGTCGTCCACAAGGTCGATAGAGCGGCGCGGCGTGGAAAACTACCGCGCTCAAACAAAATGTATTTACGACGAAATTGTAACGTCCCAAAATTAGAAGGGGAAAATTTGTCGATATGATTCAAATTAAACGTAATAAGAAAGCAGGAATCATATCGCACGCCTGTGTTTAGTCTTGCGTTGTTCCTCGGTAGGGAGGGGGCAACGCGGAGAGAGGCAATGCGTAGAGGGGACAATGTAGGCCGGCCCGCCGAGAGTGGGAGCGGACCGCTATATAAGACGGAGCTCTAAGGCAGAGAAAAGAGTTGCTTGCTTGGTGAAAACCAGCTAGTACCTCTCGTCTAGTACAGTTGGCTCGCTAGGTGGAAATCAGCAGCTTTAATTAAATAACGGTAGATGCTCGCCTGGTGAAAACTGGCTCATCATAGTAAGTAGAGGTAAGTGTAAAACCCGGATTCAAGCACAGGCTTGGGTAGTGACCGGCAGGGTTATCATT
>JAGFPH010001136.1:79388-94997 GCA_018207615.1 Philaenus spumarius
TGTGAGGGCCAAAGAATTTCCCTACAGGGAAAAAGGCATCACAAAATAATAATTTATTTTAAAATCATATTGCTTAAAAACTTTACGAGCTAGAACAACCTAATATGGATTATTATTTAGAGCAAACATTTGGCAATAACTAGTTAAATTTAATTTTTAAATTAAAAAATTAGAAAAGTAATTTTTCCAAGAAAAAAAAAGATTAAAATTTTAACATAAAGGCTTCGTCCACTAAGAGGGTAGCGAGGCGCGACGCGATACGGCGCGGCAACGTTTTCGAATAAATGAAAAACTGTTGTATTCGGTACCGCGCCGTGTGTCACACCGCGCCGTGCCTAATGGACGAGGTCAGAGTCGGAATTTGTTGGGTTCGGATATCTTCAACTGTACTCAGCAACATTCGTACCTATCCAACTCTCATATCGGCATATCGTATACAGTCACAATAAAGTCATTCTGCACGTGTCACAATTCAAAGGTAAATCTGTTTTGTAGATTGATTATTAACAAAAAATGATTTGTCTCTCTTCCTTACAATTTTACCTACTCGTATACAATATCTATACAACAAAAGTATTTCTTCTTTAGAAAATCTATTGAAAATATAAATAAGTAAGGGTTTGTTTCATAAAATTGTAAAAATTTTATAATTGTGTTGAAAATTTTGTATTTTTAGGCAAAATGAAAACTTTTGTGACAAAATTAGTTGAATTAATACAACAGTGCAACCAATCTGTTGTTCATTTCAAAAACGTAATGTTTTTTTAAAATTAATTCCAAGAACCCACATCTTACGGTTTTTTAAGTTCTATTCTTCTAATTCAACTAACGCTGCAAGAAAAAACTGCCCGTGTTCATCGTTGTATCTTTGAATATTGTCAAACATGACTGAATATCAGGTTACCAGAATGGTGGGAAAGCCGCCGCTCTCTACATACGGGTGCCGCGCCGCGTCGAATCTCTCTACCGACCTAATGGACGACCAGCAAGCAAGCGTAATAATAAGCAGTAGGTGATAGAATAATCATAATTTAATAGGCTTTGATAAAACAAAATAATATTAACTTTTTTCAAAATTTAATGTTTAAAGTTATGTAGATATTCTGAGTTAAAATTGTAGACCAGAAAGGGGTTAAAGATGATTCATATTTTTTCATTTCATTTTATGAAAAGCAACACACATTTCATTCTCACAACGTATGTATACTTTAATAGCCGGTCAGAATAGTGGAATACACCCACGGAAACAGGTCCGATTTTGCTTTAAAACATCTGTTATTTGAGATATAATTAATCGAAAAGCGACAGTTTTACTCTGGTTATTTTTATGACGTGTCAAATTTAAGCTCTCTAGCTTCATGGGAAGTTATAACAAGTCAAATATTATATTATGTTTAAAACTCATTTTCGAGTATAATTATCCTAGTCAACGATATGATTAATAAGTTATTAAGTACTTTCTGTACTCCATCTGTGACTTCATCAGATATTCTCACTCATGTTTGACGACCTCAAAATAGTAAGAATATTTGATAATGGGACATAAGCCTCTAAATGCGTAATAAAAAGAAATCTAGAAATCACGTAGGGATAGTGGTGTATAAGGGTTGACTTATAAACTATTTAAATATTTGAGTGCTCCAGCTGAAATTTTGAACAATTCAATATAAAATATATAAAATTCATTAAAATCCGACTTCTTCCAGTGGGTGTAAAAGTAAAAACCTTCATAAACTTGTATATAATAAGTAAAATGAAATTAGTATTAAAGATACGTTGTTGTATGCCAAGTAGGTATTTTCTCCTATGGATAAATACACATATCTTTGTAGATAAATATACTATAACATAGTAGAAATACTTGCATAAAGTACTGTAACTGAGCTTAGTTTTTTACGATTTAGCTATCAACTTTATTAAACTATACTCTACCAAAATTAAATTTTGGGATTGTTAAAAATATTCAGAGTTTACTTTCAAGTGCTTCAGTGTTACTTTTCAAGATTGCATTCCAAATGAAAGTTATAAATTCATTCTGTAGATAAGTTACCTTTAAGACATGTGACATGAAATGTTGTGTGCAATAAATAATGTTAGCCACTGTTCGTGTACTACTAAGGATATGTTTGGAACATGTAGTCCGTACAAAACTCACTAGGACCAAATTTACTAACATCAATGGATTGATTAAAACGCATTATATCTCAAAGTCAATAAAGTGATCCAAATTCTATTTCAGTGATTTTAATATTTCACTGAGGCAATAGATCTCCCAAATTGTATGGCAAATGTAATTTGGTAACTCTTAAGTAATACAAGGCAGGAGTCAAATAAAACTAAAAATGTATCTCAGTTTTAGTTCTCAAGGATAAAACATTCTTAACATTCAAAACTCACTAACAATGACTCAGTGAGATTAGTATGCAACAAATGAAATCAAAATTATTATTTTATATTTCTGAAATTCTTTGTTGGGTTCTGAATGGGTAGACTAAGCTTTAAGTGAGTGTGAAAATATCCCATGCCATATATGTACTCGAAGATAATGATCAAGTACTTATAACTTGTACTTGTACAAGTACTTGTAATTGGAAATATTTATATCTTGGTATCTCAAACATCAATTGGTCGAAAAACAGTATAATTAGAATTTATTTATTTTCCCTGATATTGTCGTGAGTAGGATGAAATAAACTATCATCGTTAAAGTGAAACAAGTGTCATCGTTTTCAAATGTCGTTTTCTTATATCGTTGTTTCATAGCATAGGTTCTTAAGCGAGCAGATGAGGATTAGTAAATAGTAGTAATACAGTACTTACGCGTACGAAGTCGTAAAATGGTGATTTAAATGAACTGTTAAAAGTTCTAAAGTAAATTATTGTACTAAAGTGATTTGTATGAGTAATACAATTGTGTTTGAGTTAAGATTTAAATTGAACTTAAAAACAAAACACAAATAAGCATTAAAGGGAAAGTATTTTTTTTTAAATTGTGTTGCAATTTGCTTTGTAAAAGACAAAGTTAAAGAAGTTTTAATTTTTCCTTATCATTTGTTTTTAATTTATTTTTTAGTTTTTGTATGTATACTTTTATTAATTCTAACTCAAAATTTTTCGTAAAAATGTTTGAATAAATCTGATAAAACCTAATTACAAATGTAGCCTATGTCTTATTTATTCATTGCATTGCCAAGACTTGGTTTAAAGTAATAGTAAAATTCCACAACACATTCCTATATTAAATAGAGTAGAGAATAGTAATTAAAAGGTACATTTTGTTAAATTCTGTATATGATTTTTTAGTTAAACAATTAAGGTAAAAGAAATAATGATCATATATCTTCTCAAAATAAGTGTTGGATATGGTTCAATAAGAGTAAGATTTCCTGATTTATATATTTTTTAATCATATTTGCAAAGTCAACCCTATTTTTTTTTTTTTTAATTTTTAAAAATTATTTTGATTATACTTTTTGATAGCAATATGTTGAAACAGTAATTTTGATAAATGTAAACAACAAATTCTATTCGGATCCTATAAGGGCTAAGCTATTGTAGAAACCCATTAAAAAGGCAGAAAATGGTAAAAAGATCAAGACAAGATCAGCAATAGCATGTTATATATGTAAAAGAATTCCAAATGATGACAGATATCAATTATTGCTAACATTATTAAGACGTTTTCTCTATCACTATGTTTGATGTATGTTGATGCCTTTGATCTATAACATGTTTTAAATAATTTTACTAGATATTCTTGAAACCGACTACATCCGCCAATACTGCAGTAGGTGCTTTTAATATAATAACTGCGATTAATTTGATCAAATCGAACTGAAGTATGTTATAACTAATTTTTCCACTTTGTTACGAGTGTAAAGAACTAATAAACCAAACAAGTTAAACCAGGCCCGTAGCCAGAAATTTGGATTGGAGGGGGCCCAAAACGTAGTAATAGTTTTTTGGATGCAGGGGGGCGGAAATGGTTGATGGGTGTCTTGTAAGGATATTTGTTATTAAAGTTGGAGTCATTAGTGAAAAACTGCTTTATTGTTATTAATATCACCACTGTATTTTAATTGTCAGTCACGCATACGTACACATTAATTGTCAAACAAAAGCGTCAATTTCAGAAGACAAAATTTAAAATTTTAACTTTCGCGATTTCTTTGCTGCCATAATCTCAAGAACCTCATTCGGATCGATACCTAAGTTTCCATTAATTGACAGTACGGTGAGTGCACTAAGTCTTTCGTTGCCCGTTGAGTTACGTAAGTCTTGATTCTTTTCATTGTCGAAAATGACCTTTCCACATTTGCCGTTGTGACCGGAAGAGTTGCCAAAACTGTTAATAGATATTTGATTGTTGGAAATCTGCTCTTGTCACAAAAATCCAATACTTGTAAAGCCTCGGCATCTTTCTCGAGTCCCGATAATTTCTCACACCACAACTTATACTCAGCTTTTACAGCGGATTCTGAGACTCGATCATCAAAGTATTGCGAAAGATGATGCAAGTCATCTACTTTTTCAATTGCAGCAAATCCAGGGAGAAGTATCTGTAAGCTTGATAAGATTCCCTCGTTCTCATTAAGAAATTTGTCAGACAAATTCTGAATCAGCTTATCGAGGCAAGGAATAAAAACAGCAGACCGAAAGTACGATTCAACAGAGTCTGTTTGATAATTAGAACGAGTTGTTTGCTTCGACGTGAGTCTCGGAACTTTCAGCTCCATATCGAATGTATCGTTTGCAAGCTTTTCAGCTGCTATAAAAATTTTGCTGAACGATACTTCTGCAGTTGTTCGTTCTTCTTGAAGCATATTCACGATTTCGTGAACATGCCCTACTGCTGATGCCAAATCACGTGATTTTTCTTGCAGTTGAACTGACAAAGGAAGCGTGAAGCTGAAAAGTCTGTTACAAACCAAGAGACTCACGAGAAACTCACTTTTCTGAACTGCTGCAAGTAAGGTCAAAATGCACATTACTTACCTTTCAATTCATTATTTTTTGATTTCTTGAGAAACCCAACAATACTCGTTTGGCCTTGTACACGTTTCATTTCAATTTCGATTCTTCGTAAACAATATTTAACTTACGCCAGACTGTAACAGTAACTTACAGGCGTGCCAGTAACAGTTGCTTATCGAAACTGCAACTGAGTCGTCTGAGTGTGAGTTCTGATTCGGATCGATATATCTCGAATTGGATCACGAAAAATTGCGCGGGAAATTTCAAACACCAGTAAACTGTGTGAAAACCAACACTTGTCTAGTAAAAGCGTATTTTATGTTTCACACGCAATTTTTGATGATCGGATTCGAGATAATCGATCCAGATCAAAAAGTAATCTTCTGTTCAAATGTTCTAATAGAGATATTATATATGTCTCACAGGCGTGAAGTTGTCATAAAAAATATGGCTTGTTATCGTTAGACATATTTTTAAAACATGATTCACATCTTTAGGAAAATTTTAGGGTTCACGTAATTTCGGGGGGCCCGGGCCCGTCGGGCTGGCTACGGGTCTGAGTTAAACATATTAAAGTGAGTGATCAAATGGTTTTATACTCTCTCCCTATTTTAAATGTGAGGCATAAATTAGAAAAATCATACTTGAAGTGATAGTATAGTCAATATAGTGTTAGTTGCAGTTTTTAGAAGTAGAGAGTAAAATCACCCGACTTGACAGAGGGGATTTTTTTAGTACTTCCCGTTAAGGTAGTCTGTGTAAAAAATAACAAGTACTGTAAAGAAAAAGTATAAGACAACGAGGCAACAACCACTGGCAAAGGGCAGCGATGCTGCTTGCACCTACAGCACTACAGTACATAATTAACTAAACTAAACTGTTGGCAATTGTTCGGTTTAGGCAAAACACAACTAGGCCATCACTACCATAATTATTCTGTTGTTAGTTGTTTCAATTTGACCTTTAAAACCAGTTACACAAAAATTTAAATCTTTTCCAATTAATTCATAAATTAAAGATTGTAAAACTAAACTGTAAAGACATTTGTGTCTTATTAGTAATCTATACTTCTTTATTATTTATTGTTAGTAGGCCTACTATAAACATTGCCTATCAACGCTGTACTTTTAAGTATTACTAGTTACTACTTTATACATTGAAAAAAAATACTGCTACAATGGTAAACTAGTCCCTTTCATTGTTGGAAACTTGATGGACTACTTCAGTAAACAGAATGACATTATTATTTTCTTAACCTATAAAAATGCGACATTTATCTTAGTTGACTTTTGACTTGTCGCTATTAAAATTAGTGTGTTCTGGATCAGTATATATGCCTTAATGTACTTAATTTAAAGTTACAACAATCGTGCTATGCACGTCAACCATTTTTTTATTTATCTATTTTTTTTATATTGGCTACATCTTATTTCGAATATATAAAAATTATTTCAGATAATGTTACCAAATTGACCTGAACAGTTGTTTGCAGCAATCTTATTTTTGTTTTTAACCATAATTACTGCCCTAAAATTATGTTTCTTTGGAGATGGGAGGAGTAACCTAACAGTAATATCTATCCATTTGTTATGCAAGTAAAATGTTACAGGAAATCCCTTGTTATTTTTAAAGTTGATTGTTTTCATAACACACATTGCCAATAACTTTGCTAGTTCCTAACGAATAGAATAAAATAATTAAAATAACAGCTGATTGACTAAATAATGTTATTTGACAATTAATAATTACAGTGTTACTTCAGCCAATGTTTTATAAGCATGTTCTCTTCCAGCATGGTATCTATTTATTTGTCATACCAGATTCTCTTTTATTCATGTAAACACAATTAGTATTAATTTATGCACTTTTAAAGAAGTATTTGACAAAGTTTCTGTCACGTAATAATCAATAAAAAAAAAGTAATTGGTTTCATTTATATTTTCAACTCAAACCCGTAAGTACGTTTTAGAATTATTTGGTAAAATACAATGTTTTTAGGCGATTTAAGAGTACAAAATAAAATGACAAATTCAATGATGTATCTAATTATTTTAAAAATAATTTCTTTGTGCATTCTACAATATTAAAAAATCTCATAAATAGTAAAAATTCGTTAATTCCTGCAGCAAATAGTAAAATTTCAACTTGGTTTATTTAGCAATAGGGATTTAATATTACTCGTTTTTCATTTGGCAGTCACAATTTTCACAAGTGTAAGGAATATATTTTTTGTTCATTTTTGCCTTTTTCGAATGAATGTGTGATTTTCAGGACATATTTTGGTCAATTAGCGATTTATTAAATATGCCTAAATTCCGTGTTCTTTTAGGGCGATATTTAGTATTTAAAGGTATTTTTGACTAACCAATTTATATTACTAACAATTTATATTACGTAAATGGTGGAAAATGTCCAAATAATTAATAACAACTAAACTCAACATCCATCGTTAATATATAAATTTCAACAGAAAATGTTAAATTTACAACGCAGTAAAATCTAAAATATATTTTCATTTTTATTTGTAAAATTATTGAAAAATATAACAAAATTATAATATTGGTTCTTAATAACTTCAATAATATAAAACATTGGTTTTGTAACATGTTTGCCTATCTCAGAAATATGTAAATACAATTTAGTTTTAGCCAGCCATTTAGATTATTACGAAAGAACTTTATAAATATTAATTATAGAATATAAATTATTTTCTTTGGTAGTGTAGAAATGTAACCTCTAACATCATCAAATGCGATATAAATCCAAATAGATACAGATTGTAAAACATAAATGAAGGGGCTCCAAAATATTTATTTTTGAGGAGCAATCACATTTCTGTCGATAGTAAAGAATATTAGTATTAATTGTCCTTTATTTTTAGTTTTGTAAAACACAGTAACAGATTTGTATTCTTGTCATTCATCTTTCGATATATTTTCAGATTACTGGGATTTAAAGACCCTTTCATATTATTTATGTGTAAATTATTATTTAATGTAAACAAATTTGTGTTCATTTACAGAAAATCAACCGAACTTCCCATTTTAGTTTTGTTAAGTTACCAAATTTGAGTGCATGCCAGCAGGGGCGGACCGTGGGTAAATGGCGCCCTGTGCGAAGCATGGTTCCGGCGCCCCGACACGGGGGGGGGGGGGGGGGATAAAAAAACTGACCGGCAAATATACGCCGCTAACTTAAATCCTGAACACAGCATCGAATTTGTATTTAAAAATAATGAAGCCACGAGGAAAGGGTCGGAAATTATGTCTTCCGAAAAATATCAAATAACTGAGGAAGGAGCTAGACCCAGTAACAAATGAATAATCGACCTCTATCTATCTATTTTGCTGGTTTATTGAATCAATAATTTTAAGTAATTGGAATAATTAGTTATTTTGTGAAAATATGATATCATTGCAGCATTTTAAATATTAAAATTTTTAATTTTTCACTCATTGTAAGCATTAAACATGCTTCTATTTTCAAAGCGGTTCGTTAAGATTAATTGATTCTCTTGCCATTTAAGCCTCCAGTATAGTATTATATTGCCCCTTATATATTAGTGTCCGGATTTGGTCTGGGCAACTTATGGTAACCCTAGTAATAGGCGACCGCTTCTGCATTCACAGCATGGGTGCGATTTACCTCACTTTCGAAATTCAAATAATTCTTAGTCTAACACTTTTATGAAAAGATAATTTTCAATTTTACAGTTTAATTCTTTGATTTATTCTCTACATTTTGTTATAATAATATTTCATTTTTGGTCAAAGCATATATTCCGAAATTACATTTCAAACTTGGCATTATTTGTTAGCAGTCTTGTAGTAAGTAGGAACATAAAAACAGTTATTTCAAAATGCCAAATTTGAAATTGATAAATATTTGTATACAGTTCTATTTATAACTAAATTATGAAACTTTTTTACACTTATGAAACAAATTACAAAAAATGTTTACTACTTGTTAAGTATGTAGGCCTAAAGTCAGACGTTTACTGGTGCCGAATGTTTTTGTACATTTTGTTGTAACGTTGCACTGGACTATCCACTCCCTCAATCATTAAGTTCAGAATTTTACGTCCGCCAATCGCCAATCGAAAAACCTCAAGATATACCCTCACTACTGCAGTAACAGTACGTTGCGACTATGCGAGCCAACTACAGTAAAGTTACCCACATTTTAACTCAGCTCGGAATCGAACTGGGACTACTTGGAAGCAAGATACATATTTTTGCCAGCCTCGCGACTACAGATAAGAGGCCGATGATTCAAAGTCGAGGCGGCCGAAAAGTTTAAAAACCAGCGATACTTAACTTTTATATAATAAACTTGTTTGGCATGAAAAAGTTTATATAATACAGTATAGTAATGAGATTATAGTAATCAAAATAAGACCAAATGTGATTTAATTTGGACCACATTTAGTGATTAATACTTCTAGAATCACTCATTTAATTTCATGATTAATTAATTAAATAATAAATATCCCAAATGAGAGGACAACACGGAATACATACAAACAATGGATGTACACTAACAAACGCCGTCACAAATAAATACAAGGTCGAAAGGCACTCCGAAAGAGTAAACATATTTAAACGTAGGTACATTGGCCGCACTGGTGATTTAGCGTGTGTGTTTTGCTCTCGTGATAGCCTAAAGCTTGCTTGTGTAAGAAAAGTAATTTCTTGATATAATGCATAAAAATTGCTTAGGTTTATAGTCTTTTACCGAGGATTTAAATGTCTGATAAAGGTTATTAACTAAAAAAAAGAGACATTTTGCCAAGTTTTTGCTTAAAATTATGTGTCTTTAAAATTTGCTATGTACAAGTACAAAAATAGTTGCAGTACATAATATACGTGTGTAGGCCTACTCTTCTTATCAAAAGTAAGCATATTATCTGCACCCTTTAACTCGCCAAAGATATACGTAAAATAGGGGTTTTAGAAGTGACCATTTCAAATTTTTTCACGGGGAGTATTTCCGTTTAGTTCGGCAGGGTTCCGGTACTGGAAAAATTACGAGTAAAGCCCTGCCTAAAGTTGAACTTTTTTCTTTCGTTACTGAACATTTTTTGTTTCTTGAGCTAATAAATTTTACATTTGTGTCAATACAATTTTTAATTGCATATATGAACTCTTTGAACCTTTCTCTACAAAAAAAGGTACAGCACACTTTTGAATTGGGGTTAATTTAATATTTTTGGCGAATTTTAGCACAAAGTTAGTATTGTAACTTGCTAAACAGCGTATATAATTAAAGGTACTAAAATGATATTCTCTTTTACATGCAATCCCCAAGTTCATAATTTTGAGATTATAATGCAAGCACGTCATCATCTGAGGGTCCAGCTCCAGCATCAACTGATCCAGAGGCACCACGGAAAAATTTGCTTAATGCTTTAGCCTGCTGTTGGGCTTGTTTTTCTATATCAGCCTTTCTTTTTCTATAAAAATTACCCGAAGCCTTTTTTTTTTTTTGTCGACATGTTAATTATTGGAACTTACAGTAATTGGTCTATTTCTCATATCAGTCAATAGATTATGCCGATAATGTGGTTACTAAAAACTTTGATGACTGATTTGAGGAGGTTATATGGAATTGTGTTGTGATAGGTGGGGGTGAAATACTCCTCCATACCCACCCCATCACTCAGGGCAGCGGAGTAGGGCGCCCCACTCCGCTTCGCAGAAACTATGCAGCTATTTTTAAATACAGACTCGCTGTCGCTCCGCTTCCGGCGGGATTGGCGACCGGCCGGCTCGGATTTTCGGAAGTATACGCCGCGCCCCCTACCCCAACACTTTTAGTTTCCTGCCGCCTCATGCACTTTTGTTGTTATAATATATGGAATATTAGACAAAAAAAATAATTTTCTATTAATCTCCTTATTTTCCAATTACAAGTACCATCATTTTTTCCATCGCCATGGCGCCCCGGTGCCAATGGCGCCCTGTGCGGTGGCACAGGTCGCACATGCCAAGATCCGCCCCTGCATGCCAGTCAAACTTGAATCTTTATTGTTTAGCTAATACATTATCTGACGTTGTTTACTTTTTAAAAAGCTACAAATTTACACTCTTGAACAAATGGGTTTGTTTCCAGATTGGAATGAGTAAATAATTGTTACGCTTGATTAGTATTAGGCCTATACTAAATTAACGTATTAATAATTATCTCTAAAACAATACGTGAAAATGCTATAAAAATTACCAATATAAGTATGGGATATAGATAATATGGCCAGTATTCCTTGAAACTTCTACCTAATTTAAACTTTTACTAACATTTTTAGAAAATGTGTTTGAAAATCTGTTTGAGAGATTAACAGACTAATTAATTAATAGGGGTAAGTTTTAAATATGAAACTGATGTGGAACTATATTTTGGTGGCTGACAGACATGACATGCAATATATTAATTTTTAAGAACAAATGTTGAAAGTATTTCCTGGATATTTTAATACATAGATTTAAACAAAACACCTAAGAAATTGCATTTTAATATTTTATCTTTATCATTCTCACACATTATATTTTATTCGCCTAAATACAAATTTTATTTATGGATAATAATTAATATCGTTCTCAACTGTATAAATAGTAATTGCAAAGAGTGGAATAAGCTTATCAAATAAAGTTCTCTCTCTCTCTATCTCGAAATTATGTGTTTATATTTGATAAATTTAATTGTCTTTGGGTACCAGATCCCAAAACTTTGGCTTGAGGTCTATCCTTAGCAAAGACGAGTTTTGTTTGGGTTTGAAACCACAACTTTGTCACGTCTAATAAACTTATCAAATGACAATTTTACTCGTAGTACCTGTGATACGTTCTAATAATATTGACAATATCAATGAGCTAGTTTACATATGAAACTCATATTAAAAACAAAGAATACGAAATAAATAAAATCAATTATACACGAATTTTATCCATTAATACAATAGGGTAGGCTACGTCAAAGAAGTCTAGAAAACACGTTTATAGAAATGTACATTTTTGAAAGTAGTTTTATCAATTTCAGATTTGAATCCAATAAAAAAACGTAAGTGATAAGCAAGATAAGACTGTCTTACATACAAAATCACTTGTACATACAAATCCAATTTTTATATAGGACAGATGGCCCGCTTTTTCAACAAAAGATTTAAGGAACACTTGCCAAAGAGGACCTTATTCACAAACTCTGCTTTCGGTGAAGATCTTATCGATAACGATCATAAATTCACTGATATCCACAATAACAAGGAAATATTAAACTTTAGTAAAAAGTAGTTACATTGATTCCGTGGAAGAATTTGAGATCTACATAAGTTCAACATAATGGTTCAAACATCTTATCGTACCACCACTACAGATAACAGAGAGGGAAGGGAATCTCAATTACAACTAATTAGTTAAAAGCAGCCTAGATTTGCCCGTTACCGGTACAACATGCAATATTTCGGCCGAAGTAACATGTATGTGCTTTAATGTTTGTGTGTTGTATTTTTAATTGTTTTAACTTATGTGACAAACTCACTTGAGTGATTTGCCAGTTTTTGCACGGCCTGAAGATGGAAACATAGTGTTTTCGAAACAAGGTGAGTAAATAGACCACGAGACGTGGTACTATAAGTACAAATTTCTTATATATAAGCATGTCGTCCGGTGGCTATAGGACATTCTTATATATGTCCTTATATGAAAATCTTAGATATTAATTAGAATCGATCAAAAATCGTTTTTAATCGACAAGAAATTAGAATACTTTTTCTGAAAAGGATCACAGACAAGATATTTTAATAATTCGACCACGCAGCTGGACCGCTGACGTGAGTTGAGCAAATTTTCAAAATTAAATTTATAGGCCTATGTTTTAGGGCTTCAACAAACAATTTGGGAAATAAGTCTACTCACGACGGTGCTGAATAGCTGCAAAATGCTTCCTTCGCACGCCATTCCGAAAATTGGGAGTTTCTTTAACACAGAAAGCATTGCGTGCTTCGCACGCCAACCCCCGTATTGGGAGTATCTTCAATACACAATGCCAACCCCACGGTAATATCCACCACATGGCTTTGAACCGGGTACTTTTATGGTATTTTACGTTTTTATCGATTTTGGGGGAACCAAGCGAGCTATAAGGTCGCGTAAAAAAATAAAATGTGCAGAATAACATCCTACATTTACATTTTTAGAAAAAAATTTCATTCTCGTAGTAAAAATGTCAAAAAATATTACTTCCGGTCAAAAAACGTACTTCCGGTTGTTGGATTTTTTTGGCTACCGAACTCGTCCGAGCGACGTAGACAACCAACATGTGTACCAAATTTGAACCAAATCGGACTTAAAATGCGGCCGCTAGAGTGCGAACACATATATACATATATATATGAATTTTAATGACACCCAAAAACGTGTTCTAGGGACCATGATCGGTGCTCATTTGCTACTCCCGACCTTGGGTCTTACCATAAAGGCCACTGCAATAGCTCATTTTTGCTATGGAAATTCGCTAATATTATTAAATTAAAAAAGGTTAATATATGAAGAAATCTAACCCACTAAGAAATTGCTTCCAAACAATAATTGAGCATTAATTTAAGATTTCATTTCTATTGAACCAACCAATACAAGTTAATTTTTGTTAGTAAAATTTATTTGCTAGTCTAAATTGTTAATAAATCTTGCATTTTTCTTTACATGTGTTTCCTTTACTATAACATTACACATGCTAACATTACTAAATTAACACATGCTCTTTTAGTAAGAGTGATGGGAAAACAACAATAGATTCTTATGTTAAATAGAAGGCAGCCAGCTAACTTTATTTTACAAATTATCAGACATAATTTTATTCAAACACAAGCCGTGGATTTGACCTGCAAGTTTAAAAGTTAAGGCAAGAATAATTTTAATATCTTTGGAGAAAAGTAAGACGATTATAAACCCTCTCCTAATCTTAGTATTATAGCCGGTGTAATATATACAAAGAAAGGATTACAGTATCCATAGTAGGGAGGATTGGATTTTAATCTACTTTGCCTTATTATCAAGAAAATTGTTATAACTTTAACGAAGTTAATCAATGACTGTAATAACTTTAATGAAATTAATGTATAACTGTAATAACTTTAATTAAGTTAATGTATAACTGTAACAAATTTAATGAAGTTAATGTGTAACTGTAACAAATTTAATGAAGTTAATGTGTAACTAACTGTAACCATTTTAATGAAGTTAATGTATAACTGTAACAACTTTAATTAAGTTAGCCTATATTTTTAAAACATAAAATTCAGACTGAACTATATAAACGAAGGAATTATGTGGTTGGTCTGCAATAATGTGTTTGATGTTTAAGTATTTATTAATTATGTTAAGATTATATATTCTTGTTTAACAACAATGAGTCTTTATTTTTATTTATTTCACCAGTATTACTATGATTGCATTTATTTATGGTTGTTTGTATCATTCAATAGAATATTTTGAATTGTCTTTAATTGATATCATTTAAAATTATATGTTTCTTGTGAAATTATTGTATACATTTTTTTCTTATAATATAGATACAAATTTTTAAAATTAAAAACCTAAGTAATTAAGTTTAGTATATTACAAATGGTTAGTATAAAAATTATTTGGATCTTAGGACCAAACAATAAAAATTTTAATGTGAAATTGTTCCAATACAAAATAAAAATAGACTGAGTGAAATAAAAAAAAATTATTATTTTTTATCCATAATTGTCATAGATTACTTCAAAATAAAACTACCAAAATAATCATAATAATTAACCAAAAACTATTATTTTATAAATATTCAAGAAAAACATTAAAAAACATAATTTGA
This sequence comes from Philaenus spumarius, assembly GCA_018207615.1. Classification (NCBI taxonomy): domain Eukaryota; kingdom Metazoa; phylum Arthropoda; class Insecta; order Hemiptera; family Aphrophoridae; genus Philaenus; species Philaenus spumarius. The sequence goes on from JAGFPH010001136.1 coordinate 94,209, forward strand.
ATAATGTAACCAAACACAATTACGTAAAGGTACTTAAATATGTTTTGCGAGAGAGTAACATTTATACTAACACAACAAACATTTTAAATGTGAATTTTATTTTAATCTATTACAAGTAGTATTGAGCATTATTCTTTACAAAATAAAGGCTATTCATCATTAAATGTATCTATACTTTTAATATCTCTTCTGAGCTTACTACTTAATTTCCTTGGACTTTTAATTTCTTTTAATGAAATATTCTAAAAACATATTCAATTATTAACATAAACTGATTTTCCGATTATTATTAATATTTTATATTAATAACAATATTAATATGAATACCTCTATATTAATATTTAAGAAAAATAGTAGCTATACTTTAAATTAAATTTTATTGTACATGATTTTTATATACAATAAAATATTTAAAAAGCCGATATTATTTGAATGCAGTTGTTTAACAAAATCTATCATTCTGTATGGTTTTTTATTAAATAAATATAAAATATTATTAAGTTTAGTATTTCCTTAAAAATACCAATGATGTTTGAAGTAGTATTGCTGGACTATTCGTATATCTTGAGCCTGTTTGATATTATTTCACGAAAAACAGCATGTAGAAAGCAAATTAGGTGGAGAAAAAAAGGTCGTCAGTAGCAAATGCATGTTTATGTCCATCTTCATTCACAAACATGAACCTAAATTATGTGAATGATTTAAATTCTCAAAGGTGGTATTTTAATTTAAAGTGGTAGCTTTAACAAGTTAGCTTTGAATGTTCAATTATATTTTGAAAATTAAACA
>JAGFPH010001136.1:95007-133186 GCA_018207615.1 Philaenus spumarius
GGAAATTTGTTCCTAGCCATTCAACATTTTTTTAGCGGTCCGTGCATTTGCATGTGTATTAGTTGAAATATTTATCTTTTAAATTTGACCTTATAAAGTTTAAAAGTTTTCAATGAGGTTATATAGTACTGTAGTGCTTTAAATTTAGAGGCTGTGTTATTCATTTCTTATATTTAAACGGCTCATTAACTGTCCTTTCAAACACAGATAACCTAAAAAACTATTAAACATAAAATAAAAGTTAACTTTTTAAACAAATTAGGAAATTATAAAATTATATTTCTGACATATCACGCTATGAGTTTAATTCGTGTTTATTTTTTATAGGACTTCGATAGTAAAATGAAGAGATGAAGAGCTGTGAATGGCTTTATTGATCTGATGACTATGTAATGTTTTCGGATATAATAAACTTTTAGTTTTGTATTTCTACTCAAATTTCAAAATAACTTATTCAGTAATCACTTCCCTTTTATTTAACAAGCACTAGCAATTCGACATCTTGTTATGTTTTATTAGCTTAGTTTTATGTGTTACATATAACATGTATTTGAAAAATATTTTTGGTCAATATTTTTTACAATAAGTAATTTGCAACATTATAGAAAGTTATTTTATAATGTATATGAGAAGTAGTTGGATATGTAAAACATCACCTAATTATTACAATAAGTATATTGAAAAGAAAAGGATGCGTTTTTAAAAACGTGTAATAAGAAGAAATTATATGAATGGTAGCCATTGAAACTCAAGATACACGTGCAATTCCACTTATACAACTTTCAGGTAGCCTAAACCAAACCTACCACTAAAGAACTTGTTCATAAACTTTGGAATACCGTGAGGCATTTCAACCTTAACAACAGAAGATTTCTCCAGAGTGTCAATTATTGCTCTAGTAAACTTTCACAAAACCAAATCATAAATTACAATTATGAAAAGTCTTAACAACGAGAGGTTTACACTTTTACTTAGTTTTTGAGGTTGGTATAAAAATACAATTTACATCTAAATAATGTAATATGTTCATAGTTTATATTTATAGACTTGTGATTGTTAGGTGCTGGTTTAACATTATTTTTGCAAAAACGAATTTTTATTTAATATTTATGTTATTTTAAACAATGAGAATAAATACATATGGACATTACGCGACTGACTCTTTTTGTAATTTAATGTTTACTTTATAATTTTCTTATTTTAATGGTATAAAATACAACAGTGTTCATGCCATGTTAACGTAACATTTATATTACTATTTTATGTATAAAGTTTTAGTTTTTAGTTTAAAGTAAGGCTGTAAAACTAAAGTAGTTTTAAAATAAATTTGTAGTATATTAATTGAAGTAGTAGGCCAATTATGAAAACAAAAATTGTATTTTAAACTGTTTGTTAGGCGATTTGTGGTTAGTTCCATACGCGATAAGTGCTTAAATAATTATTAAAGTTAAATAACTATACAGTGTATAATAGTGTTCATAATATGTACAAATAAGATAAATAACGGGGTAAAAACCATAAAAAGTTGACAGTTTTGTGAAAAGTAAAATAATGTAAACCCAAGTAAAACTAATATTAGTGAACACTTGGTTTAGAGAAATTGTTTATTTTTTTTTATTTTTGTAATTACTTGAGAATAGTTAACATAGTTGACATTATGGTATACAGTTTAGTAAGAAAAATTTATCACAGTTACTAAAGTGAAAATATAACTTTTATTCGTTCTCTCTTTGTATTGCTACCTTAAAAATGAAAGCAACGTATGTTTTCCAATGTCAATTTTGTTTACTGATGTGATCTAAAATCTGTGAATAGTAATAAATTACAAAGTAAATAAGTTAAATAAAGTTAATAATTGTACAACCTTTCCACTGACATTCAGATAACCTACCTAAGTAGGCCTACTTTCACCCAGAGCACAGTAATTTTCAGTAATAGAAGACGAAATTCGTAGTATTTAACTACCCTAGCTATTTTGTAGTTCCTTTTACCATTGTATTGAAGATATATTGACAGTAAAACCTGCACAGCTACTTAAATCATTAGAATGCACTTAAACCTAAGTATTAGCTGAATTAATTTTTGTTTCAACACTCCATGCAAAAATTGTTGTAGGTTACCGATCAATAAATGCAACCAGAAAACAGAACATGACATGTTTTATCTCTAGGAACAGAAATGAGGTGATAAGTCTAGTCAGATGAAACCAAGAAAATAATTTAGAGTAAAAAATCAAAAACGAGAGCCGGAACCCATATTTTTTTAAGTTCTATTAATCACAAATGTATCCAACAAAGTTATTAATAATTCTCCAAGAAATAGTAAAGCAATGAGTTCAAGAAATTATACATTATTTGTAGATTAATAATCAATTGTATCAGTCATTTTTCTAATACCAGTAATTACCAATTAAACTAATGGAACAATTTATAGAAAACTCAAATGTCAAATACATTTTACGTTCAGTGAACATAGCTACAATAAAATGAGACCTAGCTGACAGAAGATCGATTTAAATTAATCTTGTTAAATGCTTAGTGCATATAAACGTGAATAATTTATGTTAATGTCATTTCTGCTCAATATGATGAGAAAATAAATGTATAATTTTATTATATGAGGTTCATATCAAACACATCGCAGTGCAATATTAGGACTTCGCACTAATAACGTTCGGACAGTCAATATTTCTTTAAGTTTAACGTAAAAATAACCTAATGCAACAATGTCTGTTTACGATTCACATTTGGAACCTTTGCATTGGTTCTGCAGAGTGTTCGGGGTTTGGCCTTACGATGGTTTACTAAATTTAACATCTTTAGATATGTACTATAGGTTGGTTGTGTTCACTTTGGGTATGTATTCAGCTTATTTTTACTGCATAGTAATCACACAATCAACTATGAACAGAAACATGATAGTCTTTGTCAGCTATATCCTAACACTAGCTTTACACATACTGCTCCCAATATCCTTTCTAATTTTAGGATTCTTCAACTGCAACAAAATGAAGAATATCCTTCGCAGCATTTCCAATGTTGATCGAAAACTAACACGAACCGGACTAACAATGGAGCCCAAAGAATTGTATTTCGTACAGTTTGCCTTGGTCATCAGCTGTGTTTTGATAAATCTTCCGTATTACTATTTTATGACTCAGAGAGAGTATCCACAAGGATTGTTTTTGTATCCTTCATATTTTATATCATTTGAACTTATAAGCCTTCCTGTAATGCTGGCGGTGTTTGCACATTTGCTGGGAACACAGTTCAAGTTGGTCAACTCTCAACTTAAGCGGCTTTTTGAAGACCTACAGACGTCGCCTTCGCAACAAGTACTGGCAAGATTAAAGGAATTGAAAAGTATTCACGTAGACATCCGCGGTGTTGTTCAGGAGATAAATGTTGCTTTCCGCATACCTCTGGTCCTCTATCTGTTGTATTGCTTACTAGAATGTTCTACTGACTTACTGAGTATTCTTGAAAGGGCTACAACCTATAGATTTTCTCAACATGCTCTCGCCTGGTTGATGTATTTTTTTGCGAAAGAAACATTGATTCTGCTGTTGTTGACGGAGACGTGCCATGCCAGTTCGATAGAGGTTTGTTTACAGAATATGTCAATTGTTAGATATTTCATTAGTTTGTAAAATAATATTTGACTTGAAAGTAAAATGTTATTGTTTGCAACATGTTTACTGCATTTATACATCTCTATTTATCTCTATTTATTTACGTTCTCTCATCATCCGCTTATACAAATTTGCACATTTGGAATCTATGTATCCAAATGCACGATTTATTTGATTATTGGAATAATGTTACTCAGTTAATGAAAAACAATTTATTTTGACTTTAAATAAAGTTTAATAACTTTTGCTTCTTTATTAAAGAAACGCATTTTTAAGGCGCTTTGGTTAGTCAAATAGTACTTGAATTTTTATCTTGAGTAACCTACACTAATAATGTATCAAGTATAAATTTATCTGAATATGTTATATTGTTGTAATCGATGTATACAAAAAGAGGAAACCAGAGCAGCAAATAAACACAGAGCTTGATTATGTTTATGTAATAAGGATTTTTCATAAAAAAAATTATGTCTAATATTAGTTGTAATTAGTTGTTATTTGATAAATACTTTTTAAATTTCGTTATATTCGAATTAGAAACGTTTGTATTAGTGATCATAAATATATTATCTTATTTAGTTTTATATAGGAAATGTTCTTAATATTTAAATTAAATTTTGTTGACTTCAGTTCATATTTCCCAGAAAAAACAAGATTATATTTCATATTTATAGACTACTTCTAAAAAACATAAATTTCTCTAGATAAAAGTAAATTAAATTAAAAATAATGTAATAATTAAAATGATAAATACATTGTCCCTTATAATTAATTACAAATTAATGCAGCTGACATTTAGCATTTGCATTTCTAAATTCGCAAAAAAAAACTTCCCCTACATACAAACCCACCCTCTCTACTTGCAAAGATGTTATAATCCCATAGTAAAAAATTAATTCATAACAATTAGTTCTCCTCATTTTACATAAATTTGTGTAATAAGTAATATTACGTTAATAATATTATGTTAATAAAATAAATAAAAATATTAATTTAAAATACTCATTAAGTGCACTACATTATTCAATCCAAACATCCACGCTTTCATCAGATCTAAGATTGTATTAAGTGTTAAACTTAACGATTTCTCGAATTAAGATAAACAATCTAGGCCCACAAAATTTGTAACATTTAATATCTGCAGTCGAACTAGGTTTTGGAACTGAAATAATATACGGTTTCTTACGCATTCTCTATGTTGATTTTTCTTTACTCAGACCAGTTCTAAAACCAAATTATGGCAAAAGCGAAATAGGTCTAAAGTTACCAACTTCCTTCCTGTCTTCCGTTTTATAAATCGGCATTATCAAAGCTAACTTCAGATATTTAGGAACTATTGTAGTAAAACTAAGGTTAGAGAGAGGACTTCACAAATATTCTGTCCAATTCTCTCTAACAACTCGTAAGTAATACTGTCGACTCCTGGAGTCTTGCATAGTTTTGGGTCATGAATACTGTTTAAAATTTCAAGGGACGTTACAGGTTTAAGGAAAAGTGAGAAAGTTTCGGAATTTTGCTTTCATATATCATTAAAATTCAGATTTTTTACATGCAAACGCTGTTTGGGAACCGAATACAAAAACTTGCTGTTCGAAACCTTTAATTGATCAAAACCTCCTTCATCGCTTTTAAATATTTATCATTATCGAATTTCTCCCTTTGACCAGCCATTTAATTAAATATCTTCCTCTGCTTCTTTTGAGTTCCCTTGCATTTGTTAAACTCATGTTTATAATAATTATACTTAGCATCCTGCATGTCACCTTGTAATTTGATTTTAAATTCACTGAAACGCAATTTGAAATATTTACATCGGTTGGTTGGTTTTTGGATATTTTATTAAAATTTTTAGTTTCCTGATCTGTCAACATAGGTAATTAGTAATAAACGGTTTTATTTTCTTGACATTGACATAATTATTTTGGCTATTGCCATAATATGTTCGGAATCACATGAATATACCGCATATAACTCATGTTAATGAGTATGTTTTGCATTGAATTAAAAAAAATATAAGAACAAGTAATACATACATATAAAGTTTGATGCTCAATTTATATGTCGTTTGAGATAACGCATACGACTAAAAACTAATATGATTAATATGGTGTGTTTAGACAACTTCGTGTAATGTTGGCGGTACACACTTACTTAATTTGATGTTAAATAGTTTAATCTCGGCCTCACTTAACTTGGACGTCTTTTTGAAGTCTTGTAAGGATTATAGCTAAGCACTGATGTGTCGCTAGCAGACATTTACATAAATACTGTATATATTATAATGTCAAGAGAGAGAGATAAACTTTGCCTTTACATTGTCAGTTACCTATTGCAATTCTTAGTGTAGTAGAATATAACTTTTCGTAGGCCTATTTGAGATTTCTTTAGAATACTTATCAGTTTCATTATTTTCCATCTGGTGTACTTTGTTTCATTTGTTTTGCTTTTATTATTATGTTTGTCATGGGTTGGGTGTTTAGACTTGACATGGGACTACATTCATTTCTTTATTAGGAATAAATATTGAATTCGTGATAATGTGTGAAAATGAACAAAATTATTACAATAGTTAAAGTTTATGAGCAGATTATTTATCTTAAAATAAATAATATTGTGTTTACTTTGGCAGGGAAACAAGGCAGTGATTCTTGTTCATAATTTACATCAACGGCACACTCATATCGCCATTTTGGACGAAGTAAGTCCTAAGAGTAAGATGTGTAGAAATATGTTATATGTATTATTGAACTTATAACAAAATTATGATTATTTATGGATTATGTAATTAACTTTATATTAATGAACTAAACATTTATTCAACGTAATTACTTAAATGTGGCCTATTTACTATATTTACGATGTAAATACAAATTTTTAAAATTGTCCAGAAGTAATTATTTTTCATTTAAAAAGTTTCAATGATATTTTTCAAGTATCTCTAGAGAGTCAAGTATAAACAAATTGATTATGTCCGTCCCTATTGGGACTCACAGTTTATAAATACAAATTTTATTAAAACGTTGCCCAAAACATTAACTAAAATTAGTGTGTGGTACCTTACGTATGAATAAGCTAAGTGTTATGCGAGTAGCCAAAAAACATAAACTGAACAGTTCATACAACTTAATGTAATATCTATTGAGCAATTTACAAAAAATATATAACGTTCAAACGAAAATCTAATTTATTTTTCTATCAACAAATTATAATTGGTTTTAATCTATAAAGTCTTTTTGTGATTAAAAAGATTATTTAAAAGAAAATATTTTTTACTAAAACAATCTAGTTTTTATTATATAGATTCCAATACATTTTTTTTACACAAATTTAAGTAAATTTAAAAGCAAGAAAATAACTTTTGTATAATAAGTGTGACTATAATATATTGACACAATCAAACATACACACAAATATGTTTAGTGTTACATTATTCTAAAGTTTTTCGTATTATAATTATTTTATTTTAATATGTTTCAGGTTGACTGTTTTTCATTGGGGATGTTAAACAATTACATCAAATTTACTGCTGGAGGATTTATTCATATTAATCGTACACTTGTAACTCAGGTATGCATTTTAGTCCACGCAGATATAATGTTAGTACATAAAAGTGTATGTTGAATGTAAGAAATATGAAATTTGAAGGATGCATACAAGCATACTATAAGGTATACGAATTGATAATATAACAAAATTTACGAAAAACATGTATTTAATTAGTTATACATTACAAATAAATAGTTGCGTAAATATTGTTTTTTTTAAAGAGTATTTTTCTTTGTTTGTTAAATTATTGAAGAAAATAATTTGAAGCTGTATCACAGTAAGTATTATGTTAATACACAGAACAAACTCAATTTTAATTCATTGTCTTCCAGATGGCTGTCACAATAACTACCTACCTTGTAATCAGCCTTCAGATAAAAGACGTTGAACTTTCTGACACCGCTACTGAAGTGCCTTCTGACGCCATGCAGAACTTCACTACAACTTTTACTTAGATTGTACTTGGTATAGGAAACAATGTGTTCAAACTGTGAATGAATATGAACCCGATTGCTATAATACAACTTGTACTGGCGATGTTATTTTTGATTACTGATAGCTTTTGCAACAAAATTACACTCACTTTCTAAATGTAGCAAATTATCCGTTAAGAGAATTTTGTAATTTAATTTGCATTAGTTAAATTTTGCAAACAATTTGCACTTTTTGCTGTAGTAAATTGTGTAATCTAACTATGGCTACATAATAGATACATATACTGAAGCTATGTGGATATTATATCTTACCTAGGCTACAATGTTATTTTGAAACTAAGTTAAGCAAATCTATGGAACAATGTGAGCAAGTTATTTAGTGTTGGTGTAGTTGAATTTAAATGTTAACTTATACTATAAATAATACATAAACGCTTGTATTTTATTATGTAAATTTTTTGAAAAATCTACCTATTTTATTGGTGTTTTGACATGTTTGTCTGTCACCTTATCCTAAATTAGCAGGTTTTTAAGCTTACCACTTTTGGTTTTTGTCATAAACGTTTTTCTTGTATACGATGAGGTTAGTATCATAAAGTTAGTCTTTATTACTTACTCACTATACTATCTATAGTATAGAGAAAGTATAGTGATCGCAAAAAAATCGATGTTGAGATTTTTGTGGAAATATTCGTTTTGGGACCCCCTGAGTAAAAAAAGTGGTTTTACAAAATGGCTGTCTGTATGTTTGCATGTCAGTATGTCTGTCTGTCTATATGTATGTATGTATGTATACAAAGCTAGAGAGAAAACTATTCGATCGATTTCAAACAAATTTGCACCAAACATGACAATTAGACCTACATAGATGCACGAAAAAGGGTTTTGAAAAACAACCTCCTTTCTGGCCAAAAACCACCAAAAAATCAGTTATTATTTTTTTATAAAAAAAATGCTTTAACGGTTTTGATCAAATTTGACTTATTTGTACTCCTTAATGTTCCCTACCATATTCAGAAAACCGTAACTTTCTAAAAATTCATGTTTGGCTAATAATAATAATAACTGATTTCTGGGGGTTTATTGGCTAAAAAGGGGGTTGTTTTCAAAATTTTCAAAATATTTTTTCCTGCTTCTATACAGGCCTAATTGACGTGATTTGTGCAAATTTGTTCGAAATCGATCGAATAGTTTTCTCTCTAGCTAATAATAATATTTATTATTTAATCTCCTACTTTAATAATATCACCTCTCCTACCCCACCTAAAATTATGAAGTCACAATGAATCTGTTTGATAATTTAAATATGTTTGTGAGAAAGTATGTGCTAATTCGTAGTACCGTTTATTTTTTCCCAAACATTAAATGTTTTGTTATCATATCGTTCATGAACAGAACTTTCAATGAAGTTAAATCTGTAACTTAAACAGATGTACTTTTTGTTTTCAAATCCTGCACCACTTAGTAAGTAGTTTCAATAAAACAAAACACTATAGTAGGAATGAAGAATTAGTTTCGGCAAACTCTATTTGTAGCGCATTTTATATTATGTAGAATCCATAGTACTTAACTTAGTAATTCGTCAGGCCTAACTGTATTACTTGAGGAAAAAACAAGATTTTAACTCGAACGAAAACCTACCCTCCTCTAGGGAGACCTGTTATGTAGAAAGGGATGAAAGCATTGTGGCACGTGACTCTACTTTGCCCAAGGGGTGTGTTTCAGTAATTTGTAGAAGAGTCCTTTCTACAAGAAGAGCAAAACTTGTTCAGATTACTTCTCTGGAGTATTCAATAAATTACTTTTACAGATGTTGTGGGGTTTCAAGAAACATATTCTTTTTTATTTTACTTTAACGTTTATGTTGTTTTGCATTAAAAATAGTTTCTACTTCAAAATTAATATTACTTTATCAGTAGTTGGGGATGAAGTGACATTTTACCAAATAATTAAGCCTATTTTTGAGTTCTGTAGTCAAAATTATAGTTTCGTCAATTGTATATCTTTTCACAGGTTCCTTCATTCCAAGTGGTTTTAGTAGGTACTTCCAAATTCAGACGGTTTTTAAGGTACTTTCCCAGTGGAGATGAATGGTTTTCCTTTTATTCTATATATTTATATATCAGTAAAAATATATTTGGTGTAGCTGAACAACGTGTTAGGCTATATATATTTCAATGTCTTTTAATATGAGTTCCTTCCTTATTTTTCTACTGATTGTTGAAAACAAACACATTTAAAATGTTTTGAAAATAGAATTAGTAAGATCGTATTTCCAAGTTTTAGAAATGTGTAACAAGCTTTTTTTATAAAATTCTACTGTAAAGCTTTCAATGTTTTGTTAATTAGTATGAATAAAAATGTAATAATAAAGAGGATTAAAGTATTGTGTTAGTATTCAATAAATCTCTAGTGAAATTGTACAACAGTAGATACTTTTATGAAATATATCCGCGTATTCTTGCTGCAATAACATGAGGTAACAAACTTTAGGTAATGAACTTATTTTATTTGACGTCAAGTTATAAAACTAGCAGTTTAGCTATAACTTATCTTCCGTCAGTTTTCAAACTCATTTTGGAAGCTACTTGAAATGTCAAGATGGAATTCATAATATAAATGTAACATACAGAAGAAAGGATGCATTGTTTGTTTTGATTTCAAACTGCTTGCGGTGTGACAAAACATATGTTGTAGGTTTTTTTATTTTTAACGGAACGCCTTAAAAATTAATTATCCAGTTACTCCGGTAAACATTTTTAAAATTCAAAAGTGAAAACCCAGTGCAGGATAAGAGATTTTGATGCTGTTTATTTTTAATTTGTTCGTCTCGGCACGTATATTAAAGTTAAATATGTTGTTGTTCCCTGGTTTATTGAAAATGTTTTCTAAAAAAATTCAAACGCAAATATCTCGACTTGTAAAACTTACTTTTGGGAGAAACTGGTTACTTGGGGTCTTGGGACAAACTGATTACTAATGCAAGTTCAATTTGAAAATTGAAGATGGGGGATACTAAATGGCTGCAATTTTCTTAAGACATTGAACTATTTTGGAGGTTTTCACATTTAAGCACTTTCTAGTTTTCATACCATCGTATTTACAATCATTTTATCAAGTCAATGAATATGTCAAGTCAATATATCAAGTCAATCAAAATGTGGAGTCAATCACTAATATGAAGTCATAATGTTTAAATTGAAGATGACTTATAACAAAAATGGCTGCCTTAAACGTGACAAATCTTATAATTTTTTTTGTAATTTTAGCGAGTAGTTCAGTAAAAATAGTAGTTGGTAGCCTGGTGCAGGTTAACAGATATGGATGAATTTTTTAATTTGTTCTTTTCGGTACTTAGATCAAGATCAATGTTAAAAACATTCTTTTGCTCAACTTTTTTTATTTTATCCATCGGAACATTTATGGGATTTTCGAAAAACATTTCAAATGTAAATATTTTGATCGACTTCTAGAACTATCTTTTCTGTGAACTGATTATTTATGGGTTTGGGATTTACTTAAAGAATAGTCTATAAATACAATTTGAAAATTCGAGATAACGGATACTAAATGGTTGCCATTTTCTTTAAAAATTCAACTATTAGTAAATTCAATTAACTATTATTATTTCACATCTTTGGTCGCCGAAAAAAGAAAATCGTTTCATGAAATTTAACTATTACTTTCGAAGGGGATTTCTCTTTCAACATATTAAGTATTTTTACATTTTTTGCAAAACTTGAGAAAAACTAGTTAAATGGATAAAGGTGAATTTGAATAAAAATCTAAAAATATTTGCCTATAATATATAGGTAAAGAAGAGAATATAAAATAAAACTATATGTATTACGACGGGAAATATTAATTGCTTTAATTGTTTAATCTTTAGTCAATGGCAACGAGTTATTTGAGTTAACGAGTTTGGTTGATCAATAAACCTTTTGAATTACCTTTGCAAGGTTTAAACAAACTTCTCATTTTCATTTGGCGTTAATGCAGTCAGGATATTTATTGTTAGAAACAAAATGCGACTCAATTAGCTCAGGGGCCTGTTTCATAATACAGTATACCTGTATTACAGGATTTTAAAATTAAAATTTACAATCCTGTAAAAATACGTTTCATAAAAATAATTCTACACTTGTAAAATCACCTGTAATTTTCACCTGTATTAGGCCTACCAGTTCCTGTATTTTTACTCAATGTTTACATTGTTGTTTTTGTCATATGGTTTGTTTATTTATTTTTAAAGTAAATCCTTCTACTTATACGATTAAAAATATAAAGCAATACCTTTTATTCGAGGTAAGAGCAAATCCTTGTTTGGTTGATCCATATACTTCAAAAGTAGCAAATGGATATGAATAAAACTTATAATCTGTGACTTCAAATGTAAAGCAAATCCTTCAGAACTGATGCATCTAGTCAGTTGCCGAATTATCAGTGAAGTAAAAGGTTGTGTTTGTTTTTGTTTGTTCATGCCTTCAGTAAAAATTGATTAATTTGAAAAATATTTAACCGATTTTAATGAAATTTGAACCACATACAGAAAACATATCTATAATATTAATATAAAAAAATCAGATTGTTACAATAAATTTTAATACCTTTACCAATTACGCCTATAAAAATTACTTTCCAATATCTTTATTCGGTGAAAAATTTCTTGTTCATGTCTTCGGTAAAAATTGAATAACTTTAAAAATATTTAACCGATTTTAATTAAATTTGAACCACATACATAAAACATATCTATAATAATAATATAAAAAAATCAGATTGTTACAACAAATTTTAATAACTTTACCGATTAGGCCTATAAAAATTACTATTTCTCTATTTCTAATCGGACAAATGGTAAACAATATTTTTGTTATTTTGTATTATTTGACATTTATGTTAATTATGTATTGGGTTATGAATATAATAATTTATAAAGAATTTTAAAGTGAATAAAATCTTTTTTAATATTTTTAAAATCGAATATATATTTCAAAAGTTATGTAGGCTACATTTTTAAATGTATTGTAAAATTTTGTTTTCAAAGTATATACGTTTTCAATGCTAAAAAATGCATAATAATAATTTATAAATAAAGTAATTTATCGAATCTTGATGTTTTTTTCGCAGAATGTGTTTAATAAATAAAATATAGGGTACTCTGTTAATCTTAATACGACTGCAATCAATATACATGTTAACTAACTGTTTCATCCATTTACTTCCAGATTGAAGGATTTGGTCACAAGTAAAAGATAAGCATTATTCATGTGTAAAGAAGGAAAAATGCTTTTACTCCTAACTTTTGGTTGAAACAAACCCTTTTACTTCTAACTTTTACTTTAAAGCATTAGCCTTTTATACATAAGGCTCATTATATTATTATTGTTGATTATAATAATTTCTAATTTAATAATAATAATTATAGTTAAGGGAGAAATGAAACAAATTAATGAAATATATTATAATTTTTAACAACATCATCCTCTCCATCACTAATGATTTCAATTAATTCATTCTCAAACCGTGACAGATTACAAAGTGCTACACACCACTTAATAGCTTTACATACAAACACAGGCTGGAGTCTAAGGTAGTTCAAGCATGGGAATTTTTCTTTAACTACACCAATGACACATTCTACAGTACGTCGTGTTTTCTTGTGAGCCCTTGCGAACCGCCGCTGTTCAGGTCTATTCACATCTTCAACAAATGGTGGGATTAACCAGGACTTAAGTGGGTATATTGAATCCCCAATCAAGAATCCACCAGGATAAGGCCTCCAGCCTTCTTCCATTCTGCGAAATAAGCCACTGTTGCATAGTACAAGTGCATCAGTTGCACTCCCAGGCCAATCTGCATATATGTAAAAGAATTGTAAATTAGGTCCACATACAACCATGACATTAATTGAGTGGTCACCGTGTCTGTCGACAAAGGCAGGCTCGAAGTCATGTGGGGCATCCATTTTAAGGTTGAGCGAGGGCCTTGCCAGTTTCGCGACAGCCTTGAGAGAGCTTCAATCTTTTGGCGCTGGATCGCTAGTAGTAGCGAACGAAACTGTGTTCTCCCACCACCTTGCCTTTCTCCTCTCTCTCTCTGCAAACATCTCTTTCAATTTCTCAATCTAACAGATCAAACTATACTCGCGGCCAAGAAATTAGGCGGGTGATAGAAATGGCGGTGTTGCCACTTCGTACTGTAGTTATTTATACAAATACACCCGTCAAGTAAAGATTTTTGAAGGGCAAGTTAGTGTGCTTTCTCTCGAGCTTGTGAATCTGTCTACAGAGCATAGTGAAATAAAATTATACCACTGCCTTCAGAAAATGCTACTGATTCCAATGGTATGACTTTTTTATTTTTATAACGGCAGCAAATAATTAACAAATATAAAAAACCTAAATTGTAATTTAATTCAAAACCGCCATGTATTGAATTTTTCACCAAGCGAGGATTTTTTTGTCTTTTTGGTCAGGAAGATTTCGTCTGCGGTAAAGTTGTAGAAAATCGTATGAATAAAATTTTTTGTTCGAAACTTTTTTTTATGAGATTCTTAGTTTAGTTGTAAAATGCATAACTGTATGAAACAAAAACAAAGACACGCGGGCGCTCGGCGAGAACCGTAGCTAGTAACCCTTGTTTAATGTTTTAAGTTGCTATTTTATATTCAAGAGTAAAAAAGGAAATAATTTAAATGTTTATAGACAACATTTCCTTTACATAGTATATGATGATGATACCATTATTTTTTTCGTTTAAGCCATAATTCCAGTTATTTTTTTCTTATCTTAATACAATTCCAACAACATTTTTTAGACTTTTTAGTTAATTCCTGAAGCGAACTAACTCGTACTGTGTGTGATAAGAAATGTAGGCTACATTTTAATAATAAAAAAGTAATTAAAAATTGTATTTTCGTAACAAAGTATTTTTAAGCCTTTATTCATTTTGTTGTTCATTTAACACCCCACAGGAAACATGTGCGAGATTCAAGACACCACGGTCGTGAACAACTTTACTTCCCATAATTTTCCTATATCTCGTTTTTACAATGTATTTACAGTATTCTATATTTACATATAATTTACAAAATTTATAAGCGATTCTGTTTGTATACAAAGTACAGTAGCCTAATTAAAATTTATAGGAAAACCTATTTAAAGAAAAATCATTAATTAAATATAATTTTAAACTAATATAATTACCTTTTATAATATATCGGTCTTGTGACTTCGTTTATTTTGTAAGTTAATACGCGTTTCGGGTCCGTGGTCCCATCATCAGTTTAACTCAAATCTGCTCCGTTGGAGGTCGTTAAATATTTATATTAAAAACACATAAAACACAACAAGTAACCTGCACATACATAAACTTAAGTTTCGAGGGCAACATCACGATGCATACTCTAAATGGTAATTATATTAATTTATAATTATATTTAATTTATAGAAGTGACTTTATTTAGAGTACATTTTAAACTTTTTCTTTTGTAGGAATGCCTAATTGTAGGTAAATATAGGTTTTGCCTAATGGATTCCTATTTATCGCTAAAATATTAAATATCTAACATAATTTTAAATTTATTTGGTACTAATTTTTTGAACATATTGTAAATTATTATTCTCATACAGTTAAAAAATGTTGTTTTCTTTTTAAACATACAAATCATTTTGTCAAAAATATACATAAATTTGAAACGTTACCGGTAATTAAGACGTTACAATAACTGTAAAGTTATAAGCAACTTGATAGTTAAAAAATGAAGTCAGTTAATAGCATTTACAATGACTAATAACAGTCTGTGCCAGTCGATAACACTTTTATAGGAAAACAATTTCATTGCTTATCCCTACCGAGTAGCCAGGCAGAAAGGCAACATTGCACGGTTAGTGTTGCCAATTCGTGCGTGGAGTAGGCGAATCTCGACCTTCCGTCGCTAGGCTAGTTACATATCCAGCAACACCGCAATTTCTATCACCCGCCTAATTTCGTGGCCGCGAGTATAAACTTCTAATCCTCATTCACATGGAATTTAGTTGCTTTTTCTGTTTTCTGTGGAATTTGTTGATTATAATTGATTACTTCTGGTTACATAATACAATTATAGAAATAATAAATGCTTTGCATGTCTTTAGGATTAAATATAAACGAAAGTTGTTTTAAAAATACGCAAAAATCAATCAATGATGAAACTGGCGAATTATGAGACAAGTATTAGGCCTTCCTGTAACAAAATAGTAGACCTATAATAACTCGAAATTTGCCCTTCTTGCTTGAATAGGTTTAATTAAGTTATTATGTACATTTTTATGATAACTTATACAGAATGATGCAATTAAATTTTGTTTACTCTTTTTAAAGTTTATCATCGTGTATAAATTAATAAGTAATTAAAAGTAAAACAATATTTTGAGAATTCTATATTCAGAGTGTTTGAAAAGTCTGGAAACGGCTTCATATCGCAAAAAGGTCATGAACAATATAGTTACAATGCAGTTACAAACATACATAAAAGACCCACTTTTTTGGGAGTTTGAAATTATTGTTCGCCAGGTAGAAATAAATGCAAATACACAAAATAATCAATGAAAACTGCATTGCATGCTACTTAATTCTTTTATAACTTTAGACGTTACCTTTTACAATGAGATATAATATACTAAATGTTATTAATGTCCTAAAATTTGTTAAATAACGTGATTAGAATAATATACTAAAATAGAAGAAAATAACTAAACTTTGCTAGAAAAACAAGTACACAGAAAAAATTAATTCAATAAAAACTAAACAAAAATAATTTAATACAATAAAATATTTTTTTATTTTAACCCTAGAACCGGCAGACGGTACATAATGTACCGTCACTCCAACACAT
Source organism: Philaenus spumarius (assembly GCA_018207615.1). NCBI lineage: Eukaryota > Metazoa > Arthropoda > Insecta > Hemiptera > Aphrophoridae > Philaenus > Philaenus spumarius. The sequence goes on from JAGFPH010001136.1 coordinate 111,497, forward strand.
TTGTAACGAGTGATTGTATTGAATATTTGACCCTTTAAAAATCTTTCAATCTCAAAAAACAAACACCATTGGAAAGGTAATGTTTCAAACTTTAATTTTTGTATTTATAATTTCTTTCTAAAACGTATATTTACATATGTAATCGTCGTTTTAAAATTGTAGATTTCTGTAAACCTGATTCCACGCGATTCGAATACAATTGTACTGTTATTTCCCACTTATTCTACGCCCCAGAGCATCTACGGTAATATTTTGATCAAAATTATAAAGCTACCATAGGATTCGTCAATATTTGATCTATCTAAAGATGACTTTTAATCAGATGTCAGTACCATACAATTTGAATGACTAAGCTTTCTGTAAACCCTTGCGATTCGGCACAACAACCAACATCCGCAGTCACAGCAAGAGAGCGTAGACTGGGGAGGTTTGCAAAAGGGGAAGGAGGAGAAATATTGGAATGGGTAAGCAGTGAGCGCAGGGGTTGCGTCCCGATTTTGTTGAAGGCGGTTTCCAAAACCTAAGGGTGAGTTTATTTCTTGAAGGATTTGAGATAAACTTATATTGTTTTTTGTAAAAAAAGTTCAAGAGTTATAGATTAAAACGCTATAATTTTCACTTTAAAAATTATTTTAATACATTTGTAAAAATTCACTGAATATTTTAAAATGTTGAAATACGTGATTTTTCAAAAAATAGAATATGGGACTTTTATCGCCATATTTTAATAAGAATAACTGAAAAATTTAGTTTTCATACGCTCAACCGTTACATAGATGAACTCTTCCCAAGAAGACAAAAAATGAGCACTTTTACAGCCCATATTTCGCAAAATATTCGTTGTATTTTATTTTGTCTAATTTATATTGATAACATGTTAGTAGGTTAATAGTTTTCAACACAAAAAAACTTGAAAAAAAATATGTCGTAAACCCATTGCACAACCTTAATAAGAGTACCATCTAATGCTCCGCAAACTAAAGGCATTCCTGCTAGATTACTAAATCCATTTACTATGGTTCCAAAAACATCATTAGGCCAACATACAAGTTCGTTTACTAGTGTCGCCTCAATTGCATCAATGACCTTGTGAACAACTCTACAAACTGCGGCTTTACTAATGCCATGCATATCACTAATACTAATACTATGAAACTGAGCCCCGGTCCCCAACCAATGTAGTGCAATTTGTAACTGTTGGTGAGATGTTAGAGCTTTATTCCTTTTTGTTGGATGTTCCAGTCGACCTTCAATGTGGTCCAGCAAGTAAGTAAACTGAGGGAAGCTTAATCTAAATCGTTCATTATATTCATAGGTTTCCTGCATCATATTGTATGAAATTCTTTCCTTTAAATTTCTTGGCCTCCGAATAATAACATTATCATCTTCACTACAACTACTACCTTCATCCATTTGAACACTTAACCTTACAACAGGTCACTTTTCAAGATTTCACTTATACTTGTAAAAGTTTTAAGATGGTATAAACAATGATAAAATATTCAACATTTTACAGGTTCAGTAATACAAGAAGTTGATATTTATGAAACACAACAATGATAAAGTCCTGTATTATTTACTTGTAATACAGGTAAATCAAATGTAAATTGTTTTATAGGGAAAATTCATTATGAAACACCAACTTGTAATTTTTACCTGTAATACTGGAGTTTTGCCTGTATTACAGGACCTGTAATCTTTATGAAACGGGCCCCAGGGTTTGTCAATTTAGAAGATGCTGGCTTAAATTCCGTTTCTCAAGTTAAAAAGTAGTTATAACGGGCTGCTCTAGTTTGTCAGATTTTCAATAACACTATTTGAAACTTGGCATGGGAATTGAAAGCACTTGATATTTTTTAAATTGTCGAAATTGGAATATGAAATTCGTGGAAGGTCCTGTACTTGCGAAGCTAGTTGATAAATAAGTCAGATGGTTTTAGATTGACTTATTTTCAAGACACCAATTTCAGACTCGAGATAGAAGTTGAAAATATCCATTTTTAAATCTATGTTAAGTTTGTATTAGATATATATTTAAAATCGCTCAATTTAGACCCTCTACACCTACGGAGGAGACAACCATTTTCTGTGAACAAAATGAAAATTCATACTTTAAACATATTTATTAACTTCTGTACCGAAATTGAAATTTGAAAAAAAAAACATTTTAAGTATATTCTCTTACCGCGGACTTATTATTTTCACATAAAACTGCAACACGTTTGTTTTATGACAACAGGTCTTACAATATAATCTGCTCATTGGTTACGGATTTTAACAATAAAATATATATTTTTTAAATGTAATAGGTTACAAAAATTACATTTTAAGTCTTTAAACGAAAGTAATTTTAATATTTTTTTCAACTCATTTTTGATTAAATTAATATTTCATAAGATGGAAATACTACTAACAACCCTCATGCATTAGTTGTTAATATTAGGTACTAAAAGATACAGTAACAACAATATACCTATATTTTTGTCTGATAAGTAAAAATATACACATGCTTACCTATTTGTATCCATCTGATTTAACTAGCTACCGTGATAGCCTACATGGAGACGGACTTTGTATCTATTTACTCGGAGACATTTACCTGAAATTCAGTTTATGAACAATAATACCAATGATTTTAGTGACTTTTTAAAAGACAATCTAAAATGCTTTTATTTGCTATTTTATAGAATTTAATAGTATATTTTAATCATTCTACTTACGACTGCTGCAGATGATATTGTTCAGTAATTTAATTTCGAAGTTTTAACAATTGTTTTCTTACATATACATTATTTTGAAGATTAAACAATTTGACCACGCAGCTGAACCGCTGGCGTGAGATGATAAAATTTCCAAAATTCAGTTTAAAGGAATATGTTTCACTTTTTCAACCAACAATTTGGGAAATATGTCTACTCACAACGGTGCTGAATAGCTAGCTTCCTCTTTGTACGAAATATATTAGTAGAATTTGTTTGCGCCTAAGCCTCCAGCTTAGACTCACGCGCCCCTTCGTTACACTCGCAGGGTAAAATCTCGCCCGTCGGCCTCGGATGAGAAGATGCCCCCAAGGTAAAATCCTACACTTGGCTTTGAACCGGGTACTTTTATGGCGTTTTACATTTTGATCGATTTTGGGAGAACCAAGCGAGCTATAACGTCGCGTAAAATAAATGTGCAGAATAACATCTTAATTTATATTTGTAGAAAAAACTAAGTACCATTCTCGTACCATTCTAAGTACCATTGTAGAAAAAACTAAAAAAAATCATTCTCGTAGGAAAAATATTAAAAAATAGTTACTTCCTGTAAAAAAACCTGCTTTTGGTTCTTGGATTTTTTTGGCTAACGAACTCGTCCGAGCGACATAGACAACCAACATTTGTACCAAATTTTGACCAAATCGGACTTTGGTCAAACACATTTTATATACACGTGCATCGGTTCTCATTTGCTACTCCCGACCATTATTGTCACTGCAATAGCTCATTTTTCCTATGGAAATTCGCTAAAAAGGAATAAGAGAGAAAATATAATTTGTCTGCCATTATTAACATATGGGTTAACATTTTACGATGAACCAATAAATTAAAGTTTATGATATTATTAAGGTCAACTGCAACTCATCGAAGAATTGGTTTTTAACCATAAACTAAAAATCTAGTAAAATATTAGCAGCACTATTTGACTAACCTATTACACTATCTGTCTATCCACCATTGTCTATCCAACAAAGACAATGAGCAGTCATTAAACCCAGACCAGTGGTATTAATCATAGAACTGTCCTTATATTTAACTGCAATGGGGCTTAAACCCAAACCCATTAGTAAAAGTAATTGAGCAACCACAGATTTTATCCACCATTGACTATCCAACAAAGACAATGAGCAGTCATTAAACCCAAACCAGTGGTATTAATCATAGAACTATTCTTATATTTAACTGCAATGGGGCTTAAACCCAAACCCATTAGTAAAAGTAATTCAGCAACCACAGATTTAATTCAGAAGTTTTACATATTTGTTGATTACATAGATGTTTTATTCAAAGGTTATATTTGAGAAATAGGTTTGTTGGAAATGGGATAAATTAAAGAACTCATTTTAATATTTCTTATTTCATTTACTAAGTTTTTGAATTAATTTTGTTTTGAAAATTAATTAATTTTAAAATCTATTAACCGCAGGAACCTTGAAGTAGAAATTTAATGAATAGTATATAATGACTTTTGATGTTGTTCCAAAACTAAAAGAAAGCACTTTTTGATCATTTGTAAGTATAAACGTTTAGTATATCCAATCATTGATGCAATGTTGTATATACTGGTATGGTTTATTTTTTTTAATAATAATATTATGTTTTTTGTTCAAATGTGGAACTTCTCTAATTGTCTGGGAAGACAGTACAACTCTAGAGTCTCGACCCACTGTCGCCACCAACATTGCAATAAATATGTCATTTACATCAGCTCCGATGACCTAAAGTAGTGGATACACTACATATTTTAAAGTTTTGTGTTATAATAACATTTTCCCTCTTACATGATTACATAATCAGAAAATAAAGAGTGTTTTCATATTCTTTATTTCCAAAAAATCATGAATCAGATGTTCTCGTGATGTTACTAAAAACTAAGGATATCATTAAATCTTGAGATTATTTGTGCGAAGTAAACAGGTTTTAAGTATTCTCACTTACAATATTTATTTATTAGGAGGTTATACTTTTGGACCTTTCCGAATATTGTTTTAATCTTAATTAAAGCACTTACCGTTTTTAATACTTTTGTTTACCGTGCAGAATCGGCAATTTTGGCTCTTTAGATATTTTCAAGTTTAGCAGGTATTTTCAATATAACAAACAGCAATAAATTCATTGTTATATATAAAAAACATAAAACCCACAGTTAATATTATAAAATAGTTCTTATCGTTAGTTTTATAAAATCATAAAATTAGTGACTCGAGAATCCTGTTGTTCTGATAAGGGTCATCGAAAATTAATTAAAAGATTGGTCTTTCATTTATTTTATTTTTAATAGTGGAAACATCAATTGAACCACTGTCTGACCTATGACCAGAGGTCTTTCACGCCCTTTCGTTTTACTATTGTTTGTTAGCCAAGGTAACTGCTTTCTATATTTTCCTTAGACTGTGTTACGTTGCCTTGTAAGTGCTGTCAATTCTTCATTCCTACTATAGTATTTTGTTTTATTGAAACTACTTACTAAGTGCAGGATTTGAAAACAAAAAGTACATCTGTTTAAAAGTTACAGATTTTAACTTCATTGAAAGTTCTGTTCATTAACGATACGATAACAAAACATTTAATGATTGGAAAAAAATAAACGGTACTAGGAACTGGCACATACTTTCTCACAAACACATTTAAATTATTAAAAAGATTCACTGTGATTTGTAGGGTGGGGTAGGAGAGGTGATTTTTTATTAAAGTAGCAGATTAACTAATAAAATATTATTAGGCCTATTATTATCTAGAGAGAAAACTATTCAATCGATTTCGAACAAATTTGCACCACACACGTCATTTAGGCCTGTATAGATGCACGAAAAACGGTTTTGAAACATTTTGAAAAACAACCCCCTTTATGGCCAAAAGAACCCCAAAAAACAGTTATTATTATTAGTATTATTAGCTAAACGAGAATTTTTAGAAAGATGCGGTTTTTTGCATATAGTAGGGTACATTAAAGGCTACAAATAAGCCAAATTTTATCAAATTCGTTAGAGCCGTTTTTTATAAAAATATAATAACTGATTTTTTAGGGGGTTTTTTTGCCAAAAAGGGGGTTGTTTTTCAAAAATTTTCAAACCCGTTTTTAGTGCATCTATACAGACCTACTTGACATGTCTGGTGCAAATATGTTTGAAATCGATCGAATAGTTTTCGCTCTAGCTTTGTATACATACGACATACATACAGACAGACATTTTGTACAAACCACTTTTTTGGACTCAGGGGGTCCCAAAACGGATATTTCCACAAAAATCTCAACATCGATTTTTTTGCGATCACTATACTTTCTCTATACTATAGTGTAGTGAGAAAGTAAAACACCAAACAGGCAAAACAACTAAGTTTGTTTCAAAGAATTTGATGCTCGTTCTTTATATAGTTCAACCCTTAAAAGAATCCTCTAAATTCCTGACAAATGTTGTCCGAAACACTCTGTATATCCCCCCAAGAAAGTATTTAGGCTTTTCTATTTCTAAAGCTAGACCTTACATTAAAATTTCTACGGTAAATTAATTCTCGCTCTTCTTGTTCCTTAAATGTACATATTTTATTTATAGCTCTTGTATTTACGTATAATTTCATCCTCTTTTCCGGGTTCTGATGTTGCAGATAGTAGAAGGGAACTCCTCCTTGCACATAATTCTAATATCTTTTACGTTTTCATAAAAGGTGGTTTTTTGTAAGGGCTGCTGGAAGTAAGGAAAAACAACTGTTACTGGAAAATTGGTTGTACGTAAATATACAATGAAACTAAGAAATCAATAATCATTCATATTATTATTCTTCATAACATTAGTTTCAAATTTAGCCCGTATTTTAATAGAATATTTTCTTTATAAATTGTTATTATTGTGATATTAGATGTAAATAAAATTTATAATTTCTATAAAATTAATGAAAATTATAGTAAGTACACCTGGTCTAAAACACAAAATCCCAGACTATTTGTTTAAACAAGATTACCTTGATTGTCTAAAGTGCTGTAATAAAACTACTAAATTGCTGCGGAATGCTCAACGGTTCAGTTTGATACAGGAGAAGGTTGCCATCATTGGACCACAGAATTTTAAATTATTTTTATAACCGTAATAAAAGCCTAGTTTAGAGTTGTATATCAAAATATTTTTTACATTACTTTTATAAATAGTTATCCATATTTCAAATGCCATTATATTTTGTATATATTACACAAGAGTTAAAAATAAGGTTTGTAGTAAGTAGTCAAATGATGGCTACCGATTTCCATCATTTTACCACTTACAGCAATAAGAAAAACTATATTGAAACATACATTAAAAAAAACTATATTGAAACATACATTTTAAAAAACTATATTGAAACATATATTTTAAAGAAAAACTATATTGAAACATACATTTTTAAGATAAACTATAATTAAAACATTTTTTTTAAAGAAAAACTATGTTAAAACATAAATTTCTGTTAAATTTTTAAGAAAAACTATATTGAAACATAAATTTTTAAGAAAAACTATATTGAAACATCATTTTTGAAGAAAAACTATATTAAAATATAAATTTGTGTTAAATTTTTAAGAAACATTATATTTAAACATAAATTTGTAATACATTTTTAAGAAAAACTATATTAAAAAATAAATTTGTATTACATTTTTAAGAAAAACTCTATTGAAACATTACATGTTTTCAATTTTTACATTGAATTTTTATTACATGTTTTAGGGAAAACTATATAGAAAGATATATATTTATTACATTTTAAGAAAAACTGTATTGAAACATATATTTTGAAAAAAAAAACTATATTGAAACATACATTTTTAAGATAAACTATATTGAAACTTAAATTTGTATTACATTTAAAAAAAAACTATATTGAAACATAATTTTTGAAGAAAAACTATATTAAAATATAAATTTGTGTTAAATGTTTAAGAAAATTTATATTTAAACATAAATTTGTAATACATTTTTAAGAAAAACTATATTAAATCATAAATTTTTATTACAATTTTAAGAAAAACTATTGAAACATAAATTTTTATTACATTTTTTAGACAAACTATATAGAAACATACATATTTATTACATTTTAAGAAAAACTGTATTGAAACATATATTTTGAAGAAAAACTATGTTGAAACATACATTTTGAAGAAAAAAACAATATTGAAACATAAATTTGTATTACATTTAAAGAAAAAATAAATTGAACCATACATATTTATTACGTTTTAAGAAAAACTGTATTAAAACATACATTTTTAAGAAAAACTATATTGAAACATACATGTTTATTACATTTTTATAACATAAACAAAAAGTTATTTATAAGAGAAAAAGAAAGAAATATAAAATAAAAAAAGTGGTTTACAAAAAATCTTTATTAGGCTACCTAGGCTATTATTGTAGACCATAGAACTATTATTTTTTGTTTTGTTTATATGCTACACGAAAATACTTCTTTTGTCCTATTTTAACGCCAGAACATTCTTCATGCACCCACTTCTTACATAAAATACACCTAATCATATCTTGCTGAGCATCTTCTTCACACAAATAACAGAACCATGATGAAAATGTTTCCTTTTTAAATTTTTTCACTGTCTTCCTGCTTGATTCAAATTGAAATTTTTTCGGTTTACTTTTTTTAATGGATTCTTCAAGCTGCAGTTTATAAGTCGATGAAGTTATTATAATTGCATTTTGACGCACACGAGTTTTTCACTTCTGTACATTTGCAGCTCGTAGCAGAGGAGATAATTGTGACACGGATACAGCAAGCGTTGATCTAGTTTTTTCTTTCTCATTTGTATCTCTTGTACAAATAGATTGTTCTGATTGTTTACTAGTGCTAGGTTGAGGTTGCCGAGATTGGTTTTGTATTTCTTGATTAAACTTTTCGTGGTGTTCAGTTGTAGGCTGGGACTCAAAAACCGTAGATGGTGCAAAATGATGATCTTGGAATACGTCTCTGTTGACTGGCCATAGACCCGTTGCTTTGAAAGCACTCATTGCAATAGCTACTGTTGCAGCCTTAGCGTATGATTTTCCAAATAAATCAGCCACTTTTCGAACTGTAACTCATACTCGTTTGGGATTAGCTCGAAGATACTTTTCGATTTCCAATATGAAGTATGTAGAGAGGTTTGAAAAAATCCACATCAAGAGGGTGAAGTTTGGCACTTGTATGACTGAGAAGAGCCAACACAATTACTCCATTATCTCTGGCCATACCGATGGCTTGGATATTTTTTGTGAGTGTTGAATGGCCATCACATAAAAGAAGCACGGGATCTTGTTTGCTTGGTTTGACGTTTTTTATAAAATGACTCATCCACTGACCAAAAATGTCCTTAATATAGCTGCTCTCGGAATTAAAAACGAACACTGACCCTGGCGTGCACCGTCTTTGAAATCTTCACATGCTCTATTACGTTTGTAAATAAGCATGGGGTGAACATAGAAGCCTCCTGCACTTAGGCCTACACAACATACAGCTGTTGTGTTCACTCCTCGTTCTCAACTTGATATTGCGCAAACTTGGGATTTATCTTTTCTTGCAATAATTTTTGAGGTTTTTTATGAACAGTAGGCAATCCTGTTTCATCCATATTAAATATTTTGGTTCCATCCAAATGATTGGTATCACGGAACGCAGTAGCGTTCCATGCGTCAAGCTATGGCACACTATCGCACTATATATAATGTTTGAAATGGACGAGCTCGATTTTCTTTTTATCTTATTTTAACAATCGCGGCTCTAAATGAATTGAAAACTCTTTTAATAGGATATCTGAAGTCTAATTATTTGATTTTGAAGGTAAAATCAATTCAGAATGTTGTTAATAATGATATTGAAGGACTGTGTAACTCATTTTACTCGATACGACGATCTTGCATATCTTTGAGACCAAAATTTTTTTCTCCCAAGAATATTTTCTCCTAACCTCAGTGCGCATGCGTCTCGCGGCATATCACGGAATATTTTAAACTAGGGGCTCTGCCCCTGGACGCTTCGCTTCGCTCGCAGTTGGAAAATTCGATAAAGAATCTCCTTAATCTTTGGCTCGTTTGTACATAGATGACCTAGAATAAATCAGCTGTTTTATTTGGCAGCTGACTCAAACTCATTAAACATTATCTTCATAAGATTAACATGGGAAATTTGAAGGATTGTGTGCCGGAGCTCCTTCTTGGGTGAATAGCGGCTGAACGGATGATTGGATCTTCAATTTATTGATGGGAAATCGTTAGTTTGAAATTAAATTTTCTAAAACTTTTGTATTTAACATTTTTTTCTATCTCTTACCGTTTTCTTACAAAACGCAATCAAAGTGGAAAAATGAAGAAATTGAAAAATCGAAAAAATCTTTCCCACCCAAAAGGTGCTTCCAAAATAAAAAATGTTAAATTCTGGCAATGTTCCCAAACGTTTCTCGTCGAGAGCTTTAATTTAAGTATAAGGTTGATGGGGTTCCGATTACGGGAAGTGTCTAATAATTAATGTCAGTGAATCAGTGAAATCGTCTATATTTAAGGACGTTGGGCGGAGCCTCCCTTCTCGGATGAATAGTGGCTAAATGGATGATTGGATATTGAATTTGACGGAAGATCTCTTCTTTAAAATCTAATTTTCTACAACTTTTGTATTTAACATTTTTTGCTATCTCTTACCGTTTTCTTACTAAATGCGCTCAAAGTGGGAAAATTAAGAAATTGAAAAAATCTAAAAAATCGTTCCCGCCCAACAGGTGCTTCCAAAATAAAAAAATGTTAAATTCTGGCAATTTTCCCAAAGGTTTCTCGTCGAGAGCTTTAATTTAAGTATAAGGTTGATGGGGTTCCGATTACGGGAAGTGCCTAATAATTAAAGTCAGTGAATCAGTGAAACCGGTAAGCTTTAAGAACGTTGGGCGGAGCTTCCCTTCTCGGATGAATAGTGGCTAAATGGATGATTGGATCTTAAATCTGATGAAAAGTCGTTGGTTTGAAATTAAATTTTCTACAATTTTTGTATTTAAAATTTTTTGCTATCTTTTACCGTTTTCTTACAAAACACACTCAAAGTGGGAAAATGAAGAAATTCCAAAAATCTAAAAAATCGTTCCCGCCCAAAAAGTGCTTCCAAAATTTAAAATTGTTAAATTCTGGCAATTTTCCCAAAAGTTTCTCGTCGAGAGCTTTAATTCAAGTATAAGGTTGAGTGGGGTCCGATTACGGGAAGTGCCAAATAATTAATGTCAATGAATCAGTGTTACCGTCTAGCTTTATACAGTATAAGTAGATTAAGAAATTATTTTAAAATCTTTTGCCTTTAAGGATTGAAACTGAAACAACCAAAATAACTTTACTAGTAAAGTGTTCTAATAACATTTTAAATATAATAAAGTTTGATTAAATAAGTAAATGTGACGTCTTGTTGTGATACGAAGTGATTGTTTCTGTTAAAATTTAGCTATAATTTGGAGGTTTCATTTTTGTCATAATATTATATGTTTTACCTAGTTATAATTAATAGTAGTTTGTTAATGTTTACATTGGTTCTAATTATACATATTTTTTGTTATTGATGAATAATGATTAATGAACTATACATGAACGGAATACTATTGACATATTTTTATATTGTTTTCTAGGTTTCTTTAATATTTACATTTCTAATATAAAATAGGCTAGGCTATATCAGCTTACTATATCGTATATTTTAGGTTATAATGTGTTAATAAGATTAGGCCTACATGCTTAAAATTGGTATGCTTATTTTCCTTGATACAAGCTACCAGTAAACCAACAAACATAATATATTATATGTCGCGTTCTGTGATCCCACATAACTGTAATTAATTTTTTCATTTACATTTTTAATAACTCTTAAGTAGGCTAACTTTTTTGAAGGTCTGGTTGTTGGAGCCTATGTTAACATACCTATAGATTGAAGTAATAAATACTTAAACTTAGGACTACTTATTTAGTAATAGGCCTAAATATTAAAACTGTCTCAGAATGATCGAACTAGCCTACCCGTATTTTCAAAAACTTTGGAAATTTAGTTGATTACTAGGCGTAAATTTACTATACGACCCTCGGTGATATTTTGCAGACGACGATCTTGTTTTACATTCTACTGATAAATGTTGAATACAGGTATTTATTGTGACTAAAGTCTATAGGTTAGAACTTTGGTCTATTTTTTGTATTGCATTTCTTTTGACTTAGGGTCATATAGTAAATCACACCGATTACAGTAATATAACTTTCATCTGTGAAGGAGCGTAAATTTATTATACAACCCCGCCGAGGCAGTCCTCTTACTTATCCTCTCATACCTAGAGCTGTAAGGACCATTATTTTGCGAAGGTTAACATTACTACCCTACACCATTTAGCAGAAGGTTTGCCAACTTAATCTAACTTTATTGTATTTAAAAAGTTATTAGAACACTTCACTAGTAAAGTAGGCTAATTCGAAATTCCGGTGCGAAATTACTATAGGGCCTACCGGTACCAACAATGCAAGAATAAAAAAATAGCCTGAAGTTCTAACTTATAGTCTTTAGTCACAGTATGTTTACCTGTATTCAACATTTAACAGTAGAATGTAAAACAAGGTCGTCGTCTGCAAAAATATCAGCCGAGGGTCGTATAGTAAATTTACGCCTAAATTCCAAATTTAAATCTCGCATACACAAAGGTAAACAAAACTCAGTTGACAATCCTAAAATCTAGACATTTTAATCTATTATTAGGTCATTTGGCTAATCAATTGTCTAAACAGGTTATAACAGACGAATCAGTTCAAATTCTACTGCACCGAAATTCATATTTTCGATGATGCATGTCGTTTTATTGAATAATTTTCAAATGTAAACATAAGTTAAATTTACATAATTTTTAGAAGCCTAAACATTTAGAAAAGAATATTCTACTTTTATTCTCGTTTCAAGATGAAGGCCAAAATTTAACACTAAATTTGCCAAATATTACTAATGATACCATTGATAAAATAATTTTGGAGAACTGAAAATGCCTATATTCAAAAATTTCAAATTATGACCACAGTATTGTATGGCACTTTTTGTGAAACAATTGAAGTGCACGGAGAAAATAAATAAATTTATTCTATCAAAATTTTAAATATTGTTTAAATATATTTGTGACAAATTTGTAAATGAAAAATGAAATCGTAGGCCTATTATACGTTATGAAATGTTTTTGTTTGAGTTAGTTTATGCTAGGTGTTTCTATATTTTAATAAATATTACTGTCTAAATGTGTACGCTATTAAAATTTACCTTGAATTGCCACTATTTTGTTAACAAATAAACTCATTGTAATAGTATCCAAGTCAAAATGCTTCCATTAGTGAAGTTTCGACAAATGTTTTAGAAACATTTACCCAAGACAGTCAGGGCCGGAATTCCCAATAGGCCCGGGCCTATGGGCGCAAGCTCCCAGGGGGCGCAAGGCCGAGAGAAAAAAATATCTAGAAATAAAAATAAATAGCCATAACTTAACATATTTTTTGAATTGATTACAAAAAAATCATTCTGAATTTGAAGTTCATTGGAACAAATAATTGTTGGTAAAGTTAAACTATTTTTCAACATTACGCATCAACTTCGTTACAACATTGATCTCAAACACGGTAGAACTGGTTGTAGGGATGTCGTCGAGCGGTACGCATCGTACGCACTACAAACGTGAGCTCACTATTTAATACATAAAATTACTAAGTGTTTTAAGTCGGCATTTTGTTAAGCCCAGAACCAAGTAAATTACTCAAAAAATTTGCAATGATAAAATTGCATCGTGGAGTGTTGTTTAAGCAATTAACATATAGGCCTAATATAATTTTTTAATGAAGGTTTTTGGAGAAGTACCGGTAACTTTAACCAGAATAAGGGATGGAAAAAATTATTGGGCCTAGGGGCGCCAAAATGCTAAATCCGGCCCTGAAGACAGTCACCTCGAGCGCTCTTTGCGATCAACTGGCAAAGTTGTATTCACGAACAAGTACTATCCAGAATTGTTATCGGTCAGCAGAGGAGAGCGATTTCTATGGTTAGATCAAATAAGAGTAAATGGCTATCTATTCAAGATAATTGTAAAAATGAATTGGCCAACAAATGCAATTATGATCATTCTAGAGAGTATTTAATAATAAATTGATAAAAATGAGGAAACTGGGGTTTTTTCTGTTATATCCCCACATTTACAAACTATCGCAAACGCGTAACTTTACTATTCGACTCTAGCCTAATAGTTTTGCAGACAACGACGTTGTTTTACATTTTACTGTTAAATGTGGAATGCAGGTAAACATACTGTGACTAAATAGGTTAGGTAAGAAACTTTTAGGTATTTTTTAAATTATTTTTTCATTTCTGTTGTTTGAGGAAATATTTGAAACATCCGTTAGTTTAAATTAAACATCTGTATAGCGTTTTAATTATATAGATTTCTACAACGATCCAGCCTTTTTTTTTTTTAATACAAAAATAATCATAGCTTGACGCTTTGTTTTTTGCTTTTGTTAAAAAGCTTTTTTGAGAGGATCAATAATATGTTCCAGGACGTTGAAAAATGCATCGACTCTTTCCTTGCTGAATCCATAGGCGCATGAAATTGATGTATTTTCTGGAAGTCTAAGACTTAATTCCGAGTGCCTTCTCATAAAATTATATTACCACTTTTTTGCCAGCTATTCCTTTTTCTTTGTTAAATATATGTACAATACAGTTGCTTTCAGCACTTTGGAAAGCTAATTCCCGTAAGTCCTTAGCAGTAGTTCCAAAAAACGTCTCCTCTAATTTTAAAACATGTGTCACTAGTTCCTGCTCCACTTCAAGAGGTAGATCTCCTAAGCTACCAATAATTTTCTTACCTTCTAACGCAAAATAGTTTTTTTCATCCAAGTGCCTTTTTGAAGTAGCTTTTGGCACTCCATATTCTCGGCTGACTTCATTCAGTCCCATGTCTCCATTTCGGTAAGCAGCTATTGTACGTTCCATTGTCTCAGTTGTCCACTGTCCATATTTCACTCCCTTTGGCAATTTTCTTATTTTCTGAAACAAGATTGAAAATATTATGCTGTTTGTTATATTTTTTTGCAGCAAAATAAATAACTTAAATTGAAACAATAACAGTATAATTCATTAAAATTGTAAAAACAGAATTTCATGCAAATAATCATAGTATAATTAAGTCTACACAAGGAAGAAACAATATGATTTCGTTAGCTCCCGGGAGATGAGATACATACACAGACCATACTTGCAGTAAAAATTACACTTATAATACTTAAACACTTAATATATTCATAGGTTAAGTAAAATATTATGTCATTACATTTTTGAGTTTCCATGAATGGACCACCTCACAAACCGGTCCATTCAAGGAAATCAAAAGTTATCCATTGGTAGCAACCACGCCATTTTGGATTCTTTTTAAACCACAGAAGAAACGATGATTAAAAACAAATCATAAATTAAAGGATTTTCTTCTTCAAAAACAGCTCTTAAAGGTCAGTATAATTTAAAAATTATGAAACGCATACTAGATAAGATCTATTGACAAAACTTAAGTAAAAACTATAAAAATATGTCAGAAAACTTACCAAATTTTGCAGCGTCTAATAAAATCACTCCAACTTGTTACCGTCTTGGTTTGTAACTGGAGGAATCGAATAGAAGTTATAAAAACTGTCTCTGCGCATGCCCGTACTACAGTGGGGGAAATACTTAGGTGGTCCATCGGTGGAAACGACAATTTAAATTAGATAATTTTAAGTTCATTATTGAACATATTAAAATAAATAGAAATTTAAATTATATTTTCACGAAGGTAGGCATTTCTTTGTAAGTGTTCTTCTAAGTATTTCTTCTTAGAAATGTTCGATAGGTTTAATAAGTTCGATTTTATACCTAAAAATATTATAGGCCTATTTAATATTGTTAAAAGAAAATATACTTAAAAAAAACACCTCGTTGTATATTTCTGTAAAAAGCGTTATAGCGATTAGGCTTTGTATATTAATGTAAAAAGGGATAAAGCGAGTAAGGCTTTGTATATTTCTGTGAAAAGTTATAAAGCGAGGCATTATTGTATTTTACTCTGAAATAAAAATAATGCCTTTCAAATTTAGTCATATTCATGAAAAGTTATCTCAGCCTCTAGTCATACTATAGAATTTATAAAACATGATCTTATTTTAAGAAAAACGAGGTAGAAACAAATCTCTATGAAACACTTTCTCAAGCCGGCCATCTTGAAGCCTATTCAGATTACTGGATCCTGCTGACATTTCGTGGTATGAACAAGTTTTTAAGAGCTGCCAATCTGATGACTTTTTAATAGAGGAAACCAAGCTTTACTTAGTTAATAAACCCAAGAATGTGGAAAGAATACGTTTGTAATCAGACTGAGTTTTTTGTAACAGTGAATGAGTTTGTAATAGTGATTCATATTGTTTTTCTTCACTTTAGATACATGTTTCAGGCAATCAGGCCTATTAATACAACTTTTGCCACATGCATTTCTAATTCATTTTATTAAATTTAATAATCGACTTGATATAAATAGTTGTAAATTAGTTTTTTTCTTCTTTTAGTTTTACCCACGGATACTAGAATACACGGTAGGGGTCACGTGCAGGTCCCAACCGCCCGGCTCGGAAACGTGACGTCAACATGGACCCACCGCCTTGCCGCACTGTATACAGACTCCACAGTCTACAATGTCATTCGCTATTCGAACACTAAAACGCGTAATCTGCAGCCTTTAATTTTGTTAGATATTTTTAATACTTAGGGACGAAAGTATAATTTTGCAGGCCAGTACGATTTTATATTGGTATATATATACCGTATCTATATAATAAAAATTAATTGCTGTTCCTTTGTAAGCGCATCACTTGAGAACGGTTCGACCAATTTGGCTATTTTTTGTTTTAAAATGTTCGTAATCGTATATCATTTTAAAACATATTAAAATATTTAATAGAGATATAAGAGGAAGATTAATTTTAAAAACCTATGGTTACAATAAGTACGGGCAGCTTCAATATTTTAAAAATTATAAGATAACAACAAGGCCTGATTTATATTTTAAACTAGTGGACCCAGCAATGCTTCGCTATTGCTTGATTTAATTTAAAGGGTAGTTATTCCACTTCATTACATTGACTTAAGTAATCGAACTGCAAAATGGTTTTTATGCCACTTAAGAATATACTACACAAATTTAGATTTATAGTTTGTAAACTTTTATAGATAATACAATAAACTGTTCGTTTACTTTTACTTAATCTAAAAAAACTAATAGTTTTGAAGAATTGTAAAACACCTGATTTTAAATTAGCACAATTGGTTGCAAATAAACGTGTTTTGGTTCATTGCAGGCCTAACCTAAAATTATGTTAAGTTTTTGATCGAAACCAGCTGTTTTATATATATTATGTAACAACCAATGATTGAATTGAATTAAAATACAGTAAGCATTTTTAGTTGTTTTTTGTTTTTGTTTGCTTTAAGTTGGTCAATCTAACCTAAACATGCTGTTGGGTTGGGTTTGAATAGTAATAAACCGATTATAAATGCTAAGTAATTTTGCTATATGGTAATGAATGTAAACTTAAACAAACATGATGTGTTGTGCTAAGCTTTTTACACGAACAGCTGTTTTTGTGCGCTATGGTCTTGAGTCCATACAAAAGAGGCTGTTTAGTTTTTTAAAAATTTGAAACTTTTTCGGGAAAATTTTTAAATTTTTTCTTTATATAAAATCCTAGTTCGGATTATTACGAATATTTTAAACAAAAAATAGCCAAATTGGTCCAGCCGTTCTCAAGTGATGCGGTTACAAAGGAACAGCAATTCATTTTTACTTCCTCACTATACTATAGGAGAAAATATAACCTAGTAATCGCAAAAAAAATCGATGTTGAGATTTTTGTTTAAATATCCGTTTTGGTCTAAAAAAGTGGTTTTTACAAAATGTCTGTCTGTCTGTATGTATACAAAGCTAGAGCGAAAACTATTCGATCGATTTCAAACAAATTTACACCATACATGTCAAGTAGGCCTGTATAGATGCACGAAAAACGGTTTAAATTTTTTTTGAAAACAACCCCCTTTTTGGCGAAACATCCCACAAAAAAACAGTTATTATTTTTTTATAAAAAAACGGCTCTAACGATTTTGATAAAATTTGGCTTATTTGTAGCCTTTAATGTACCCTACCATATGCAAAAAACCGTATCTTTCTAAAAATTCTCGTTTAGCTAATGATAATAACTGATTTTGGGGTTTTTTGGCCATAAAGGGGGTTGTTTTCAAAAATTTTCAAAACCTTTTTTCGTGCATCTATACAGGTATGAAGTATTATGGTATTTCACAAAAAGAAACAAACTTTTCGTTTTCAGACAATCGTTTGTATTGTATTTTTAATTATTAATTAATTAATTTTAAGTTTCAGACTTTAACGTTGTGAAATTCAAACGTAATGTTGATGAAGGAATAAATTGCATTGTTTTAATATTTACTAAACAGTTAATTTATTCAATAAAAACATCAACTTAATAAGTTCTTACTCTTGAAATTCCGAGATGAGTTGAAACGGTAGTGAATAAATATATATAATAGATAGAATATTCCATTTTATTTCAATAATATAAAATAACATTGTACTTTAGAATAATATGAGTATTTGATCAAATGTATTTAATACGTTTGAGGATTTATGTGATAAAGTAGTCAATACAAAATGTTTCCAATACTTTCAAAATAGCAGCCTTTTTTAACATATATACGTTAAAAATAATGAAAAACATAAATTTACAGACAAGATGAGTCAGATTTTGTAAACGACAAACAACATTGGTTTACTGTCACCTGTTGCTCAAATGATAACCGAATTATCAAGTATATAATGTATTTATACTTAAGTATTATTAAAGTAATAATTTATTCTTAAATTAATTTGTAAAGACTACTACACTCTATATCTGAAAGTTTTTCTAGACAAAAATGTATTAATTTAAAAAAATACAACCTCCTAAGATATGTAATGTATTGAATATTTTGTACATTTATCCAGAATCACAGTCAAACGAAGAGTTTATTTATAATGTTCATACGAATTTCCAGTTTAAAAGGGCTCTATTCAAGAAGGCTACACAACGGAGGCTTTCTTTCATTTAAATGAAAGCTTACACCACTGACTGTCTTGTTCCAATTTAAGTAACAGAAATTTTTTTAAATGTTTTCAAACACTCTTCTGCATTGTTTCGTAAAATATAATATTTTGATAGTAATAAATACATATAATATTATTAATTTGTAAGATGTATAGTAAAGCAAAACATTAGTCCTATATCTTGTTTAAGATAATTAAACAACTTATTGTATCTAAAAGGAGTTTAATTTTTTTAAGGAGGCTTCAATTAATAATAGGTAGATATGGAGGTATGACTACAGTTGTTACCTTGAAGTGACATCTGAAATATACAATTACATAACTACATGATTATATTACAATAATATATATATATATATACCACTTTTTGTATACACGAAAACTTCCTTATTTCGCACAAATGACTTTAACAGTGATATATAAATACTGAGATTTTAGCTGATATAAAATCCAATAACCAAATGTTTTTTTTCTGAAAACTTAAAAATTAATATAGCCTAATGTTCTTAATAAGAATAATATTGCATCCGTTTGGAGTTATTATATACCTCCTAAGAGAAGTACACACAATTGTTGATTAAACCAACTTTTAGCTCAAGGAGTGGAATAAATAGGGATTGAAGCAAAACAAAACTTTAACTCCCTTAGACACAGTATCAAAACCATTCGAAGTTATTTTACACCTTATAAATGATATCTAAAACTTTTGTATGAAATAATTTGTGATACGAGCAAACTCATACAGCAATAATTATCAAAATAAGGTCACGGAACAAAAAAATAATTACTTAATCTATCTTAATAACACGTATGCAAAGTGTAGACGTCAAACTTATTATATACTAAAACTTTCACAACGCATAAGGTATCAAGTATCCAGTATTTGGTCGAAATAAATTGTTTAATATGAGTGCAACGTTTAATAGAAATGGTAACTGTTTTTGGTTTTCAGTTAATCTACTTCTTATTAGCGAATTTCCATAGGAAAAATGAGCTATTGCAGTGGCCCTTATGGTGAGATCCAAGGTCGGGAGTAGCAAATGAGCATCGATCATGAGCATCGATCTTTATATATAAAGATTAGGTACCATTTGGCTGCCTTAAATGGCACGATTTTCATTCGATTTGGCGGCTGGTTCTAAATGGAAGCGTATACGGCCGCCAAATCACAGACCCTGTTATTCTGTCTTATAATGATGACTAATGACGAATAAAATTGATTTGTATTGGCAGTCAAATGGGACCCTAGTGTATATTTTTAGTTCCAAAAAGTTATGTCTTGGAGTGCTAGCATCGCTACGGTTCACAAGTGGATATTCATTTTAGCAATTTCTGCGCAAATCTGGCGGCTGAGGTCTGGCAACGCTGCAATGAGACACTGCATCCTATTTTAACGGATGTGGTTCGAAGCTCTGTCTCACGTTTGCAGGAACTCCTGATTATTTCCTTATTTTGAAAAACTCTGCCTCTGAGGTTAATTTTATATTGGATTTTTATTGACTAAACGATGGTTTCTGTTTCTTTCTTTCGAATCATCGCTCTTCTTTTTCTCCGCGGGTCTGTGTAGCTGTATAAACATAAACTATATGAAATAAATACAGGAAATAACTATCAGTATATTACCTGCTTGTTAGTCCGTCGTGTGACTTCTTTGAGTCGTTTTACTACGACGCGTTTCGAGACCGTAGTCTCATTATCAAGTAAATAATATATTACTTTTCAGGTCGTCATATACACACTAAAACACAAACACAATAAAAACAAAAATACACAACACATAATATTTTTTTGTGCGACACGGATTAAGTCGGTTGGTGTACTCCATCTCGTCGTCTACGATACACTAAACTAAGCAGTCTATTTGTAAGGTGGTCATTGACCAGACCTATCTTGATAACCGAGGGCTGTATCGTATAGGTCGTTTGATTGAAAAGATAGCTGATCATTCAGTAACTTATCTGGGTTATGTCTAAGTTCTTTATAAATTTCTAATTCTTCTATGGCGTTCATTAATCTCCCCTTTACGCAATAATGAAGAGGTGTCAAGTTATTGTCGAAATTCATCTGACTGTGGTTATAGGCTATTAAATGTTGAGCGTAATTTGACTTCATTTTACGCATGTTATTGTGCGGCAGGTGTTCTTTAAAGCTTTATTTAAGCGCTCTGCCTGTCTGTCCAATATAAAAGTGGTCACAATCGTTACAGTTTATTCTGTATATACCTGACTTCCTTTCTGTTGGTGTCGACCGTTTATGACGCAATATTTTTTGAACATTGTTATTTTTTCGATAAGTGATGTTAACTTTTTGTTTATTAAATGTATTTTTTAGCATCATAGGGACAATGTTAGAATATTCGATCGAGACAAATTTATTAATTTCCTTGTTTTTTACGTGGCATGGATGTCCTTTTCATGTGTTTACGTAATAATTAGTCGATCATTGAACTTTGATAGCCGTTTCGCTGTGCTATATGCTTTATGGTGTTAAGTTCATCATGGAAGTCCTGTTTATTTAGTGGTATAGGGAGAAGGCGGTGGATGAAGCTGTTGTAAGCAGACATTTTTTGAGACATGGGGGGGAGTGATATATTATTTACTTGATAATGAGACTACGGTCTCGAAACGCGTCGTAGTAAAACGAGTCAAAGAAGTCACACGACGAACTAACAAGCATGTAATATACAGATTATTTCCTGTATTTATTTCATTTTATGAAGTGACTTGGATACCAAAAATCATGAAACTCAAAAAA
>JAGFPH010001136.1:171095-196463 GCA_018207615.1 Philaenus spumarius
ATGGAGGCCCTAAAAAATAAATTTTACAAAATATTGCCAATTACATTATAAAATAATTTCATAGAACTGAAAACGCCTATACCGTAGTCTATTAAAAACTATCAAATGACCACAGCTTTGTATGGCACTTTTTGTACACGGAACGTTTGAAGTACATGGAGAAAAAAATAAATTTATTCTATCAAAATTTCAAATATTGTTTTAAAATATTTGTGACAAATTTGTAAATAAAAATGAATTCGTATAGGGTACGTTATGAAATTGTTTTCTTTAAGTTAGTTTATGGTAGGTATTGCTTATTTTAATAACAATTACTGCCTAAATGTATACGCTAATAAATTTTACTTTGAATTGCCACTATTTTGTTAACAAATAAACTCATTGTAATAGTATCCAAGTCAAAATGTTTCCATTAGTGAAGTTTCGACAAATGTTTTTGCGAGGAATAGACACATTTACGCAAGACAGTCTCCCTCGAGCGCTCTTTGCGATCAACTGGCAAAGTTGTATTCACGAACGAGAATTCACGAACAAGTATACATAGTCTTGTTATCGGTCAGCAGAGGCGAGCGATTTATATGGTTAGATCAAATAAGAGTAATTGGCTACCTATTCAAGATAATAGGCCTACTATTGTAAAAAAGAATTGACCAAAAAATTCAACAAATGCAATTATGTTTATTCTAGAGAGTATTAAATAATAATTTGATGTAAATAAGGAAACTGTGACTTATTTTATTTACAATAAATCTGCCAAAAAATAACTGAAATCATAAAAAAAGAAGTTTTTTACAAAAGCAAAAAAATTTAAATAGACAAATTTGTAAAGTTATGCTTTAAAGAATATAAAAAAATTGATTAAAAACTTACAAAAAAAAAAAAAATAAGTTCGATAGTACACTGTAAACCTACAGTTAATCACTGAACAAATATAAAAAAAAAAAAAAAAAAAAAAAAAAAAGGAGCTAAATCAACTAATATGTAAAGCTATGAATCTATAACTGAACAAATATTGATCACACTAAAAATATATTTCTCTCGAAATCACCAAGACCGATCAATGCTCTTCACTCAAGACTATGTACAACTTTTTCGAGTCAGTACTTTCACTTGAATGTACCATGAGTCTAACTACAAAATAGTTGAAACGCTTGGCGGTCCTTTTCATTGAAATTTCCAAGATATTGTTCGGAAATGATTCTTCTGTAACATAAATATAACTAGATCACCTATAGAGCTTAAGAGTGAAGATATTCGCAAATACTATATTTCTCGATGAGGCTAGTCAATAAAAGTATCGCCAAGCGTTGCAAATATGGATACACTATGGAGTCTTGAGTGAAGAGCATCGATCGGTTTTGGTGATTTCGAGAGAAAGATATTTGTAATGCGTTCAATATTTGTTCAATTATAGATAGATTCATAGCTTTACATATTAGTTGATTTCGCTCTTGCTTTATTTTTATATTTGTTCAGTGATCAACTGGAGATTTACAGTGTATTATTCCTCTCCTATTTTTTTTATATATTTAATCAAATCTTTTATATTCTTAAAGCATAGCTTTACTAATTTTCTTTTTTCTTTTTTTTTAAATAAACAATTATCATAGCTTGACGCGTTGTTTTTGCTTTTGTTAAAAAGCGTTTTTTTGTGAGGATACCTCTTATAATTCTCAAATCTGTTATGTATTACAACATTAAGGCAGATTTATTCACAATAAATGTGAAATTAATTGTTTTCGCATTGCTAAAAACACAATCAATAATTTGAACTACACAAAACATGACAAAATGTTATTACAATGTGAATCTTCGTTTTAGCCCCTGCAAACATTTTTATAACAATCAGTATCAGTTATAAGACGGACTGAACACAATCCTGGGAAATCATACCGTAAACGATAAATCAGTGTCACTACATCGATTTAACGCCACATTACATTCAAGAGGCACATTCATTTCTTGCAGCACTTATCTACCTTTTCTAATCATTCGTTTTCATTGTTATTGTCCTTGATTTATTCTGCGTACATCTCTTATAATACATTTAATTATTACCTGAGGAGTTTTAAAGATAATCAATATAAACTTATTTAACTGCAATTGTATGGCCTATTAAATGAAATTGTATTGGACATTATAAAACTGTAGACTTTTTGTAATATTCCAGAAATTACAGTGTAATCATGTAAAAACAGTACTTTAATAAGTAAATTATACACATGTAAAAGAAACATATTTTAAATTATGTACAACATTTTTAATTAAACACAACTTAAAATGTTTAGTAAAGTTCTACAATAATTATTTTATATTTGGCCGACCATGTGTTCACTCAAGAGGTACTTATTTTAAACAACCAATGTATGAAAAATCCAACGTGTATAGTCTACTTATAGAGTCCAAAAATAAACTAATCTCATTACAAAAATGCTCCTTTGTCCATTCCTTAAAGTCACTATCTCTATGTAGCCCATCCACAAAATGCATGAAAAACACTTTGAAAACATTATTCCACAGAAATGTTTCTAAATTTATAGGCATAACCAGTGTCAAATTATATTAATCGTTTCGTTTTTAAAATTTATTTCAAAGACAATATGTTTGTGACGACATCAATTTATTTAATTCAATTAAAAATGGATTTCTATAACATTTAAGCTGCGTAAAAGCTTTACAAATAATATATTTCTTATTTGCTTTGGTTTGCTACTATTATTTTATTATATTTTGGTTCGCCTAAGGAACCATCAAAATAAATCTTATATTCCATATTATACTCTTGAAATTAAATTCGGTCATTTTTCATTTCATATTTTAAGAGTTGTACCCTATGTAATAATTTTATTACAATAATTTACCATTAAAATATATTGTGACAATTGATGAACTACGCTGAGTTCTAAACTTTTATATTCACGATATTGAAATTTATCAAAATAGCATAGTATATAATATAATTTATCTATGATACTTTCAATGTGATTGTGCTCGATAAAAATATTATTAAATATATTTCTCATAGCTTTTAGCTGTAACTATTATTTTCAACTAAAGCTGAGTACAATATACAGTAGTAAAAATTAATAAAGCTAACTTGTTAAATATTTATGAAACATAAAATATTGCCTAGTGCTACGAACTAAAAATGTATGTAGTGTCGAGCTATATACTTAAGTACACCAGTTACTAAACATTTGTATTCTGAATATACTGTAAAGGTTAAAAACTTACAAAATGGATGTTCCTAGCGATTATAGATACTAAAACATGTCTAACCACGTTACCTTCAAATCTTTTGAGTAGTAATCATCAGTGATGTGGTTTTGAAGTTATTTCTGGATTTTATATACTGATAAAACTTATATTGTTGATTAATAAAGGTTATGTACTTGACAAATAACATTTTTATAACCTAGATATAATAACACTCTGTTCCCCTAAATTTTAAAAACATAAATTTAAAGTCATAGATACTGTTTAGAAACTAGTAAAAACATGATACAATTTAAAAATTGTAGAAAATATGTTCACTCTTCCGAAATATTTTTCCTCGGTATTTATATGTCTTACAAAATTAGTTCATCGATGTATTCAACTTTACTATAAAAATTGTTCTAGATCGAACCAATATGTTAGATAAATTACTTTGTGGTGTATCCTTGTACACGTTGTGTATTTAGTAAAAGTCTGTATTATAAATTGAGTTTAAATACAAAAATTTGATTTGGATTATGTTTTATTATATGTCTGATATGTCAAATAGTTATAATATTTTGTGCCATGCAATATGTAGTAAGCCTATATTTGTAAAGAGATTTATGTTATCAAAAAGTTCTACATAAAAAAATGAGAAATCCAGGAAAGAAAGAGGCTGTTTTGTTCTTATTGACAATATGTGTTGAGACATTGGCATTTTGTGACAGAACTTTAAGGATGATTCATACTTCCATTTTTAACATTTATTCTAAAATTATTATTCATTCCATACAATGGGGTTATAATTTAACTTTCTCCCTCCACATTAAACATTGCATACACTTAATTAGAGCCAACTCATTACTGGTCTGCTAACTAGGTCACCTAATGTTTCTTTTATGTTTGCCTCTCTCCCCAAATTGAAAAACTATGGAGGTCCTCAAAAAATTTCCAAATGGAACCTGCATCTTATGTCATGTCAAGTTAAGTTGCATAAAATGACAAAATGAATGGCACTCATTTTTTTTTTATAAACATAGTTTAAATTGCTGCACAAAATGTATTTCTTATTTATAAGATGTATCTTTTCTTTAAAAAAGTAACATTACAATCAAATGTGCTTTATAATATTCGTATAAAAACTAATAAGAATTGCCTTACATAAAAAACTTTTAAAATTCTTATGGTATATTTTGGTTGATGATCTAGTAAACAG
Source organism: Philaenus spumarius (assembly GCA_018207615.1). NCBI lineage: Eukaryota > Metazoa > Arthropoda > Insecta > Hemiptera > Aphrophoridae > Philaenus > Philaenus spumarius. The sequence goes on from JAGFPH010001136.1 coordinate 175,510, forward strand.
CCTAAAAAGGTTTAGCCCTATTTAAATTTATACAGCAGTTATAAATACTTTATTAACACAGTTTAAGTCATCTATTTTATTACTGTCTGGTGATTGTTACAATTTCATTGAGCTCATGCAAAGTTTCTCTGTTTGGAAGAATTACTTCGCAAACAGTTTTCTTAAATTTGTAGGAAAATAACCTTAGCAGTACCCTTTAGTGTATAGTGAACATTTAGTACTTTTAAAAATGGGAGAGACAATTGCTTTATGTGTTTACTAATTTGTATATAGTTGTTCTTTAACTTTTGGTATGAGGCTTCGGTTATTTTTCGTTTGCTGTAGCGTGTGTCGACTTATATTTCTGTTGTTTTTTTAACTTGAAAACAAATATTGCTATATATGGTGGTGAAATATTAAGTCTAAGAACGACTTAATATTTCGTATAAGGAAAATTTGCAGGTAGATGTGATTGAGGAACCTACTATTTGTAAAACTACTAATTTATTAAGATTTCAAAAAAAAATTTCCGCCATCTTGAATGTAACTTTGTTTTTTTTTTAATTAAGGGAAGGTGGTCATGTGATACATCATTTCGATGTAGAATTTCAAGAGAAACCATCGGTGGACTTTGCATAATATCCATATCTTTAATAGATTAAAAATGACGGCCAACAAACCAACAAAATCGTGTGTATGTTGTGGTTTATTGTTTTTAATACACCAAAGATGGCAAATGTCAGATTAAGAAATACTAACTTTTGGATGTATTTCTTTATTTGTAAAGTTTTTCAATTAATGTTTTATTGTCTCGTAATAATTTAGGGCAAATTAAACTTTTATTTTTGTTCCATAATTAATATGTATTGGTGTAGATTACATGTAACTGGAAACTACATGTAGTTATGTCTACTAGAAAGTTTTATGCTATCAAAGTATTTCTGATGTAATATACGAGATACAATACATGTTTGGCATATAATCTAATTTTTATTGAATTTGTATAAAGAATGGACCTGCTTAGGTGAATATTGACAGGTAAATAATTCTTTTGTTAAAAATGTCTGCTTACCCGTCGTAAAATAATATTTGATATTGCGTACGTTATGTGTTTGTGTGTGTATTCTCTGTCACACAGCAACATTAGATTATTGTCTTGGTATATTAGTTTATACCACTCTGGATTGATGAACGAGAAGAGGTCAATTGAATTTCCAATGAGAGGCCAAATATTTTCAGCCATTTACAATGGTTTTATATCTGGTAACGACCACCAACTAAAGATATACATTTATAACCGTAAAACCAACAGATTTATCTGCAACCGCTTAAAATCTCACGTACGGGATTAACTGGTGGATCGATCAAGTGACTGACAAAGAATATTTCTACTCTGAATTTTCCGCGTGATTTATTAAGGTAGTTGAAGTGACTCTAATTAATAACAAACCACTTGCCCTACACACTTAAATACTATCTTATTAGAGAAATGAATCTCATAAAATTCTATTTACTAAAATAAAATTGGATTTCCTTATGGTATCATTTTATTTATAACTACAGCTTAACTGAAAATGTTCGTCAGATATAACAAATAATTGATAAAATGTTTAAACTAAAACGTTCCTTATATAACAAGTAAATAAACGAGAAAATGAATCTATCTTCATTCTAAAAATAATCTAAGCAATAAGTAATATTTTTTAAGTATTGTATTATAGGGTTTACAGTTTTAATTTAGAACACAAACCTAAAAAATGCTGAACAAATACATTTACCTTTTAGACGAAACGGTAAATTTAGAAGACAACAAATAAAGTTTTTAAAACCTTTGCCCAAAATTCCGGTTAATATACCTACATAATAACACAGGATGACGTTCATGTATGGTATTAAGCTATAAAGAGGTACTAGTTGCTTTTAAAACTGTAGTGCATTTGATTTATATTTAAAAGGTATTAGTGAATTTTGTTCATTGTAACATGATGAAATAATTTTTACTTGTTTTTTACATAAGAAAGTAGCCTACCTGATCAAGGGAATCTAAAATAACCATACTGGAATTGATTCGTAAGAGTGAGTTTGAATATGAGATAAGGAAGAAAGATAAGACCGTATATTATGCCCTGGTACTGTAGGCTGTAGAGTTATAACATTTATTTTACTATTGAATTGGCAAAAGAATACTGCAATGACTTCGCCAACTGGAAGACATTATAAAGTCAATAAATTGACGTCAGCACGCAACACTTGTCTTTTTTGTATTCCTCCTTGTTATAAATATAGGTCACCAACTTTATAGAAATTCCTCTATATTGCTTATCGACTTTCAGTTGAGAACAGATGACCTAATATTTAAAAACATATACAATAATATATTATAAGGCCTCTTAAAAACACAAAATATATTATTTCGTGTAAATAAAACCTTTGGTATGTTTTATTTAAATCAGTCAAAGTGTTTTCATATAAAAATATAGTGTTCAACTCCAATAAAGAAACTCATAAGGAATCTATATGTTTGCTTCAGCGTTTCTTCCTAGACTATTCGAAGTAGACAACTGCCTTGAGGGTAGTTCTTTGGTTTCAACGATTAAAAATATTTTCTTTTGTTATCTTTAATTTTAAATTTCATTAACATAGGCTAATAATGTAACCAAAAACTCTTAAAAATATACGAATTGCTTGAAAGAAGTACATCAAAATTACGTGTTATGTATTAATGAAAGAATATTTACAAATATACTTATTAAAAAAGCAAGAATAAATCATAAACAAGAATGTATAACTAAATGAATTTACTTTTGACTTGATGTTTTATTGTATTTAAACCTTGAGTTCCATAGTTTGACATAAAGTTAATCTAAGTCAAAACAGTTTGAAATCCTGACAATGGATTTATTTGTTTATGAGTCGGTTGATAATTGCAGACAATTTCTAAGATTTATTCCATGAATATCAGAAAGCAATAACAAATTTTAGTGTAATTTATAAATTTTACATAACTCATACTTTTGTAAATGTGCATACATTTATGCATCATCAAGATCAATAATTACTCTTTGCACAACATTATGAAAACAATCAGTAAAACCAACAAGGGATGAATATTAGAGGATGAATCTTATGGCCTATTTTATTAATTAGACTTAATATTTATTAAACTTAACTAAATATTCTTATTTGGCAAACATTTTCAAAAAATATTTTAAACTGTATTACTTTATTTTATAGTTTATTACGATTTTAAGTATGACGAAAATATTGTACAAAAATATATTTTAGTAGATTTTGAGCTGAAATAAATATATTTAAAACCAACTAGTAATAGAACAATATTTGTTGTGTAATTTATTTATTTCAATATGTATTATACACAGGAGTAAGGTGTTACTAGTTTATAATGCATATATTTAACAATTAATGCAAACACTAATACATTTTAAAGAAACTGTTTTCCCATAATATATATTTATATAGGCCTATACATATGAATATGGCATTAAGTTTTTGTTAGTAAAAATAGTTTGTTAAACTCTGTGCTGCAGAGTAATTGTTATAAAATTGCACGTTCTCACTTTTACTTATAATACTAAATTCACACTTGAAGCAGAACAAATACACAAAAACACTAGCGTAAATAATAATTGGAATCAAACCTGCGATCGCCTAAAATATGTATAATCACTAATCAGACACTATCTATAACCAGAGCTATCTACATATAATTTATAGTCTCTTCCACATTTATTTACTATATTTTGTCTATAGCAAAATTTCTCGTAATAATACATTGTGTCATATTATATATATACACATAACAACGTTCCATCCAGTGTAGCTGAAAATGGATCTGGTAGTAATGATACAATTGCTATTAATTTCTCGAGACCACATTATCTCATTTAAACAATAAATTGTAATTCAAATTATTATTCATTTACTTCCAATGATCATTGAAACGTAACATTTAGACAAATACTAGGTACATGATGCAAATAAAATGAAAATCCCTAAACTGCAAATCGCAGATCACGTCTGCAAATTGTTTTATCATTGTTGTCTGTTTTAATTTAATTATTCGTCATGCCTTTTATTTTACGGAATAAAATCGAATTACAGAATTTGTAACAGGTATAGACAAATATTATGGAGTTTGGCAAGTAAGAAATACCTTCTTTTTTGCTATCATTTCACGTTAGAGTAAAATAATTTCATATAGTAAAAAAAGCTACTACAGTGTTTTTATAATTTGAAGATTTTATGTAATATAATGTATAGTATAATTAGTATAGACAAAGTAAAAACAGATTCTTATTCTACGAGCAATGCATCTATTTTATTGAGATTCGCTACTTCTACAGAATATCTTAGCATACATTAAATGGAAACTGCAATGTACTGAAACGTAACTGATTGCCTGGAGGAGTACAATATTTGTTGAATTTATTCTAGTTTATTTATTAAAAACAGTATGTGATTTTCAAACTGGTATGGAATACTACTACTGCGAATATTCATTGTCCCATGATAATCTTGTAGCAATTGCACTCAATTAATAGTTCAATAGCTTTTCTAAATATTTATATTATTTTGTACGTGGTATTCATGTTTACATTAATTATTGTGGATGACACAACGTTTAAAAATTAAATTCTAAGAAATTCTGAAATGAATCAATATTTATAATTACATTTCATGGAATATAGGACATTATCATCTTTTAAAAGCGTTTCTTGATTAAGTTGGAAAATATAACGTTATAAAATGTGCTTTGAATTGAAATTTTGTTTTAGTTTAATTATTTAAATTAGCTTGCTCATGCAATTTAATATTACCCAACATTACCAACCTTCAATCAAATATTAGTTTTATAATAATATCTCTACTTGCAGTATTTTAGTAATTTAAGATATAAACTTCGATACTTTAAATTGGATACAGAGTTTACCAGACGTAGTAATACTTTCTATTGTGTAGTGCATTCCGGTTATTTTGTAAGTTTTAAGACGTATTAGCTTTTTAACAAGTTTAATATTGTATAACCTATTAAGCCTCTTGAACGTAATAGGCTAATAAACCTTAATACTTGAAATACCTACTTATTATTTAGTTAAGACTACGATCCCCTCTCATTTAACCAATAAAATGTTATATTGGCTTATTATTTTTTATCGAAAAGTGCCAAAATATTAACTCAAACCTTATGGTTACATATTAAAATTATTTTGACTATACAAAATATTCGTATATTAAAATAATAACTGAACGTTAATGGTTATAATATACCAATTTCAATATGTTCCCTATGTCCAATAAATGAAATTACTATTCCATTATTTAATGATAACATGTAAACATCACAAAAATTTTGCTTTAAGATCACTGGTTCTTAGTAAAGTCGCTTAAACGGAATATTAAATAATCTTCACGGAATAAAGTACGTATCTTTGTATTATGAATTATGTTGAAAATTATGTCTGCTATTTTGTATGCCCATAATCTATAAAAAAAAGCTGTTGCTTGCAGTAAGTAAAGGACTCCTGCAAACTGCGGTTGTTATGGAAACTTGGCAGAGGCTCAAGTGTGTTTTCAAACACGTTGTTTAAAAAAATGTATTACGTTATATGAATCCAATAAAGAACTTATAAAGCTGATATAGTAAATTGTTATATGACTTTTCAATCTAGATCTAGATGATAAAAAATGTATAGTTACATTAAGATTTCAATAATTAAGTTTTACTCAATGACAGCTAAGACGCAGTATATATTTAATGAATATATCCTTCTAGTGCTCGCGTGCGTTGTATTAATACCGCGCTTTAACAAATAACCGAGATTCGTCACTATGGGCAGGAATTTTGGGCTGGGACCCACATGTTGTCTCTCAACTAACCAAAATGAGTTCGGAGCCATCGCCAGATGTTTGGTCTCCAGTCACTGTTCAGTTGCAAAGTGGACAACGTTGCTATCACATGAACGGTGTCTCATTTGTGACTGCATTGCTCCAGAACTATGTAAGTAGTTATTTTTGTTGTTTTATTTATTTTATAATATTATTTTACTTTTGTATCATTTATTCATGTTTGATTCTAAACTTTTAATCAAGAATATAAATAGTACCGATATTTATTTACTACTCTTATTTAAGATTATTTACTACCAATTACTAACAATTTATTTGTCCGTTTTCACTGAAGTGTATATTTACTACCTGCACTACACTATTTTATTGTGTTAGGGCGAGGTACAACAGACCGGATGACATCCGTGAAATCCTCCAGGAACTGGAAGAAGATGACCATGAAATTGAGGGAGACGGGTATGGCGACCCCGATGATGTGGATTACGAGCCCCAGCATATCAATGTAGATTAGTACGGTAATGTCAGTTTATTTTGACTACTTTAGATAATTACAATATACATATACTTTTTATCCTTCCTGTAAATATCGCCAACATCAAATTATGACTTATGTTTTAAACATACTTGTATATTTCGTTCAACTTTATATAATAAAAGTGATCAAGTACCTAAATTGTTGTTATTTTTTCATTTAAATGTCTTACTTGCCATTGTGTGTATATTATTTAACCAGTCACAATGATTGTGTAAGGGGTAAATGGTTTTTTGTAAATACATAAAATTAAGTAATGATTTCCTAAGAAACTTGATAAAGTTTATAACTTGTTAAAAACAAATATTTTGGTTTTATGCGTTGAAAATGATTCAAATTACGTAATAAATGCAATTGTTAGTTGAATATAAATATCAGTTATTAATTGGTATCTAGAGCTACAGTTATATTTTTTCTAATTCATTATAAAAGTCAAAAGATAGCAACAAAGTCGATAGATTATTGCAAGTTAATAATAATATTTGTTTGAACCAATAGGGGCTCTAATAAGTTAACCGAAGACCTAAATTTTAAACCCTCCTAAAAATTCATTTGAGAATGTTAACTTTTTAATCATTTCAAAACAAAATAACGTAAAAACCGTAAATTTGTATAAAAATATCAATAGCAATTTTTTATACTTTTGTTTGTATTTTGAATAAAAATTAAAGCTTATGGATGGTAAAATAACTGATTTTGGACATATGTCTATAAGAACATTTTTATTTATTTTATCCCAGAAATCTCTGCGCACTATTTAGAAATGCTGTATATTATACTTTTTACGTAATTTATGGTATGAACATACATACAAAAATCTAGATAACTTACTTATATTAATGATTACAAAAAACAGCACGACAAAAGTTAATAAACATTAGGTTTTTTTTGGTTTAACGTTCTGCTGTTTTGCACTTATATAAACATTATGTTTACATATCAATAGGCCTTTGCAAAGCAAACATTAAATTAATTGCACAACTAAAAATTTGAATCGTAGAAAGGTACTAACATTTAGTGTTATTATTGAGTCTACAAAATTAGACAGGCATGTAGGATATTATTTTGTTGAGTATCAGATGTACGCATTAGAAGTAAATATTAAAAAATCTAAAACTTAGAATTGGTAGCATGGAGGAAGTAAAATATCTGTATAGTTCAATAAAAAGAGTTTAAAACAAATGTATATTTAAAAGTTTGTGTACATTGTATTAGGTTTTTTAAAAAATAAAACTCTAGCAATGATTTATGAAGAAATGGCAATTATAAACTCATAACAAAAAAGTTTGTGATTGCGGGGAAAGTGATATCACGCGAGCGTTTGTGTGAGTACAAAAGACGCGAGCGCTAAAGGACATGTAAAGGACATATTTTGAAAAGGATATGTAAATATATACTTATTAATAAGCAGATAATATACACAGAGATTTTTACGGCTTCTAACATATTGCCCCAATTTTATTCGTAATACCTCTATTTTTGAGACCAGATATTAAAAGCGTTTGAGGTAAATAATATCATAAAGTGTGTTTGATATATATTAAACTTTGTAATCGTAGTCTCTTAAACATTGTAAGTAATATAAAATAAACAAATTAGAGGCATCAATCAGTTCCTTTAATTTTAAAGATATATTTGTTGAATACTATCTCAGTTTAAGTGTAGGCCTATAAATAGTATACACTTTTAAAGTAAAACATATCTCAAAATCTACTTGATAAATAGTTACATCTTTATAAGAACAGATGTGGAAATAAATTAACACCTCTTCATGTGCGTTGTATTAAAATTCGTAAAATAGTTTAATACAGTTAGTGTGTGTTCCGACTGCTATAAAACTGTCGACGTTAAACAAAATTTTAAACCATGTTTATATCAATCTAAATTTTGTAATGTATATACAAAATGTAGCCTTGATTCAGAAACACGTTTCTTGTAATCTATGCTAAACCCCTGTGGCATTACAAAACAATTTTAGTCCGGTCAAATTACCCAAAAATATGCTAAATAGGAGAAAAAGACCCGAAGTTTTGAAACTTGGCATACTTGCTCATTCGCGTGTCCTGAATAACATACTCAAATTCCAAAAAGGTGTGGGGTAAGCTGGAGGTTTGGGAGCCATCACAAGTATTTTTTACACGTTTGCTTAAATAACTCGGGAAATATTCAGTTTAGCGAAAAACTAACTCTTTACAAAATTAAAGTAAACTCTTTTCAAAAAAGGTCCTATTCATTTTTTTTCGTGGTATTTAAGAGAGAGTCGGTGGAAGATTGAATTAAATTTAAAAATATGGGATTTTGTCTTACTAATTTGTACAATAATTGTCCAGAAAACTTGGCCAAAACAGGGGGGGGGGGGTATAGTTTGTTACTCGGTATAGTTACTCATTCAAGTGTCCTGTACAATATACTAGGATGATTAGCTTGCTTTCACAACTAATGATTGAAGCAATAATTGAAACACAAGTTGCTGCTGGTGACGCTGACACTCGTATCGTGGGATGATTTTTGTATAATTGTTCTTAAATATGTCGCGAAATATTGAATTTAGCGTAAAACTAATCATTAAACTAGAGTAAATTCTCTTCGAAAATGGTCATATTTAATTGTTTTTTGGTTTAAAGATTTGGAAATAATGCTATGGGAAAATAAAAATAATTTTTTTAAATCTAGATTTTTGGCTTTATTTGTAAAGTTATTCTAATATAAAATGTATATATATAGGAAACATTTCTCATTGTTTTACATTTTACACTTGAAGGTCTATTTCTTCAAAAAAATATCTCTATCTTCATACAGTCCAAATCGAATTCCTCTTCATCCAGTAATGGACCATTTGTGCCGGATCCTTAGCAGTTGGTGCAAACAGTGCTGCATTTCATTTCAGATTTTTGGCAGCCACATCTCCCCTTACAAATCTGTAAATTTACAGAAAATGGAGCTTAAAACATAATCGGGGCCTGGAGAGTCCAAGGTTTTTATTGGCTCGAAAGTGCCAGTGCTATGGTGATAATGTGTTTCCCAGCAATTCCTGTACTTGCAAGTCACTCTGAAGGAGTGGTGCTTTTGTAGATCCTTTTGTTGGAGGGAGTGAGGCAAGGTCAGGTGTGAGCTTTTTTGTTGCTTTAATAAATGAGTAATGTCGATGGTGGTTTATTTCACCCTCAGTCGAGGCAGCGTCGTATATTGCCAAGAACATCTCACCTGTTACTGATACCGCCTCATGTGCACATCCACTGATACTATGAAGGAAGGTATTTTATAGCTAAATTCAAGTTGTTGTAGTTCTTGAGACGAAAAAATCCGGTGTTTCTGCCATTCGAGTACAGGCTTGATGAAGAACATGTTGTCAGTTGCTGGTGAAATTGCTAATAGCAATACTAGTAGTTTGACATCCTCACCAACAATTGCAACTGTTTGATGTAGAGGAGCTTTTTCAATACCACATCCCACACGATACGAGTGTGAGTTTCAACTTGTGTTTACATTCCTGTTTCAATCATTAGTTGTGAAAGCAAGTTAATCAGCCTAGTATATTGTAACTATACTCGAATGTGTAACTATACCAAGTAATAAAAACTTCGTCCCCCCCCTCCTGTTTTGGCTAAGTTTTCTGTACAGTTGTACAAATTAGTAAGCCAAAACCCTATATTTTTTTAAATTGTGTTGTTCAATCTTCCACTGGTTCTACCTTAAAACCTGTAGCAACTACGAAAAAAATGAATAGGTCTTTATTTGAAGAGAATTTACTCTACTTTAATTTTGTAAAGAGTTATTTTTTCGCTAAACTGAATATTTCCCAAATTATTTAAACAAACGTGTAAAAAATAACTGGGATGGCTCCAAACTTCTCGCTCACTTACCACTTTTTTGGAATTTGAGTATGTTGTACAGGACACTCGAATGAGCAACTATGCCTAGTTTCAAAATCTAGGGATTTTTTTTCTCCTATTTTGGCTTATTTAATGAGTTTATTTTTGTCTGTTGTGACTTTACTTACAACTGTAAACGATAGAAATATTCATTAAATATCTCAACGATTAAATACATTTCGATATAATGTGTCAAATATGAAGAAAGCATTAGGATTTTTATAATATTTACATTATTGTTTACTACAAAGAATGTGAACTTTTTTATATAAAGAATATATATCATTGGAAGTTTCATAAATAGCGGAGTGATATACTGTACTACAATAGTAATAATATGTTTTGTTATAACCGGCTTAAACATGTATGTTCTACGTGCATTGTCTGCGTGTTAGATAGCACATATTTACGTAAATTGATTTAATATATACGATTTGTTGTGACTGCTGTCTTCAATAGTATTAATTGTTTAAATAATGATTAACTGTATTTATGTACAAGGTTATCTCTAGCTAATATAAGTTTGTTTTAATAAATATAAGTAATTATTCATTTTAATAAGAATATGTGTTCATTCCCAAAAATCTTTGTTCTATGAATTAGCAAAGCTAATAGCTATTTACAACAATCATGTTTATTGTTATTATATGATCTTTTAATTTAATTTTACAAATATTATTTATAAATCAAATTAGTACACTTCTCTTGTAATTATAAACCAGTTAAGAACGCCATTTAGTCTCGTTTTAAGATCTAACTTAAAATAAATCCAGCAAAAATAATTGCATTGCTCCAGATATGGTAAGATGTACCAATTTAGATTTTAATATATCACAGTTTCAATCTATATGTAAAGATATTCTATAAATGTCGCAACAGTCGTTAAAAACAAATAAATGTTCAGCTCAAGTTTGATATCTTGACCATTACTTTTAAATAAATATTCTGCACGTATATTATATGTAGATTTATTAATATATATTATTATTTATATTAGATCTATATCCTCATGTGTTTTGATCTAATAGTCAAAAAAATCCCCTAAAACCCCCTAGTTAATAGTCATTTTTAGTAACTATTCAAAATGATAAATAAATAAAATGCGTACTTAAATCATAGTAATTCTTAACCCTCCAATGTTTTATACTTGTCAATACACCTATATATCTGTAGTACGTTAGCTGTTTAAAAATTAATAAATTAATCTTGAAATTGTCTTAATGATTTTGTTGAATTTAGTTTAACTAAATTTTAAAAAGAAGTCACAACAATTTCTATACCATCATTATTAATCATAATATAACCTGAAATCCAATTATGTAAATAATATTTACTACACATACTTTACATATTTATATGGCTGAATACTAAACCAACAGTTTGAAATGGTAGCGAAACCTTTGAGGTCGAGATAAAACAGTGAGTATGGCAAACCACTGCTCATTAATGTAAACTAATTCAAAAACTCACTTTGATAATCTTATATTATTTCTAACAGCTGCACGATATTTACAATAGCAGTATTTTTCCTTCAGAAACATGTATAACAATAGAACATATATATAAACATTTAAATAGTTGTTGGCCTGGAAAAACAACATGATTTATGACAATATGTAGTACTACAAGCCCTATGAAACAATATTTGCTACGAAATTTCTAAAACATGCTTTTTTTATGTGTTTTGTCTGGATTCTACTACTTCTTGAATGAAACCACAAGAACTTAGGTATCCGTCAATCTGTCGGTGTGCTTATGTATCTAAGCATATTAAACAGATCAGACAATGACCATGAAATATCCTGAGATAAAAGACAAAAACACTAATAAGCTGTTATCAGTTCATTCTATTTGTCATATATTTGTTTAAGCTAATTTTATTTTATTCATTTCACTTTATTACATTACTAAACTAAGGAAGGATGATTAGTCGGCTTAATACGAACCTGTTGTTATAAATCATGGATTTTTTTAATTTTACTATGCAAATATGTAGATCAAGCGTTTTTAAATATCTAAAATTTGTTCAGTCCTTCAAGAATACACTAAATTTTGTTCAACATACATTTAAATATTTAATGGCAAACTAACTAAATAAAAGTTATAACTATTTTTTGTACCATAATATGAATCAAGTTGGAACTACTTTGATTAATTTAAATGAAACAATTTCTTATAACCCCAGCATTATCTTATCACTTATGTAGAGAGATGGAGAATGCGTGAGAGAGACCTGAGTCTTTGAAACTAATCTAAGAAGATCACCCTAGCTAAGCTCAATATACTTTTTAAGATAAACATTAAAAGGGTAGTTTATCTTGTAACTCCGTCTAAATCCTACAGCCTAAAGAAGGTTTTATGTCTGTTAGTAACGATTTCACCCTTCAAACTTCATTCTTAAAGTACTATTTTGAGTTGTAAAAATAAATAACCGTATTTTTTGTATTATTTGATTTAGGCAAATAACAAATTGGTTTTCTTGAGTTGATGTTATTATACAGTTTATGCATTTATTCGAATCTCTGTATTTAGCTTTAATAGCATATTCATATACAATTTGATAATAAGTTCATAAATCAATCCTTTTTTAAAAGAAAAGTAATTATTTTTGTTGTTAGAAGAAATTAAATAAGTGGTTAAGCCTACACTTAAAACGTTTGCTGAAACTTTCATAAAAAGAATTAAACATTTTAACATCCGTATATACTTATTTAAAGCTAGACGGTAACACTGATTCACTGACTTTAATTACTAGGCACTTCCCGTAATCGGATCCACCTCAACCTTATACTTGAATTAAAGCTCTTTATACTCGACGAGAAACTCTTGGGAAAAATGCCAGAATTTAACATATTTTTAATTTTGAAATCACACTTAGGACGGAGATTTTCCGTCAGATTCAAGATCCAATCATCCGTTCAGCCGCTATTCACCCGAGAAAAAGCTGCGGCACACAATCCTTCAAATTGCCCATGTTAATCTTATGGAGATAATGTTTAATGAGTTTGAGTCAGCTGCCAAATAAAACAGCTGAATTATGCTCGGTCACCTATGTACAAACGAGCCAAAGATTAACGAGATTCTTTAGCGAATTTTCCAACTGCGAGCGAAGCGAATCACCATCTGAGGCAGAAGGCCGAGGCGGGGTTGGGACGCGAAGCTTTTCTATATGGGTCTGAAACAGAACATTCAGAACAACTACGTAAAACAAAAATGTTTTTAAAAGTGGATAGTCAAATAAATCACACTATGTCACACCAAATATGACACTAGGGTAATAAAACTATTACTTATATTATACTTTTCCGAAAATTATCTAAGTTTGTTACTTAACTAACCAAGTCAAAGGAAAAAGGCATATTAAAAAACTTGTTTATTTATTGTATTAGCTCTAAGTCTTAAATATATTCATTGTATTCCATATAAACCTAAATTTGCTAAGAAAACCTTTTTGTTTTATTCAGTAATTTAAAAATATTTTGTTTGTTGCTACTGAACATTTGATTAATTAGTTGTGTGTTTTGTACGTTTACAATTCCCAACCCACTTATTACAACAGGAAAGCCGATAAATCTCTCAGGCAGAGTTATTTGCTGGATTTGTTGATAAAAGGAACAAGCTGTGTAAATTATTGTTTACTGACAAAAAATATAATTCAGTACAGTAGTATTCTAAGTTAGTATTTCTGCTTGATTAAAATATAGTGCTTTACATTATTTAGTTATGTCTCAGCAAAACGGAACCCTCTAGGTTCGTTCAAAGTTACATTTTGGAAGTGATCTTGTCAAAAACGATTTGATAGTTTTTTTTTATCAAACAAAACATATTGTATTACCAATTCACTCATGATCGTTACAAGACATTTTTTATATCAGTAGATTTCTTAATGTAAATGGTATTTCCTGTTATTAGATTATGCATTGAAGTTGTTGAATATTAGAGTGGAAGTGAGAAACATTCTTAAATGAAGTCTTCAATTACAGCTGCTAGATATTAATGCTGATAAAAACAGAACAGCTGGTAGATTGGAATTTGACCATTTGACTATCTCAAAAAAGGAAGTAAAAATATCAGATAGGATAGAAATATGAACTCATTATAATATAAAATAGGAGTTCTATAATTATTAGTGCATTAAGCATAATAATAATACAACAATACAAACACAATTATATTACTGGTATTGACAAAATATCGTGCCAAATTGGTTATTCTGCAACACACCTAAATTTTACATATTATTTAACATTTTTATTTATATAATACAAAGAAAGATAATGTAGTCTCATGATTAACTTTCAAATTAATCACAATACGGTATGTTATTTATTATTCACTCCTCCTAGCTGACATGAACATACCTAGTTAGATTTGTTTAGCCAGGATCGAACTAATATTGCTTACATATATGTATAAAAGAAATCAATTCGTAAGTTTTAACCTCCTTTATAAACTACTAGCAGATACCCGTGGCTTCGCACACGGTCCAAAGATCAGCCGCATAGTGAGTTTTAATCCAAATCTATCATTGTTTCATGTTGAACATTTTACATCTGTACTTATATTGTCAATCAAGTAATGGTTGTAATTGCCCTACTTTGCCCTTAGATGCAAGTTATTGAAATTCAAATATTTTTTAATATAACTTTAATAATAATATTTGCGAAATTTCATCTATTTAGCGCTATAGATTTTAATATTAAGGGAATTAGTGTAATACATTTTTATTGTTTTAGGCGTTGTTATTACATTTTCACCCCTTAGCAGTACGCTATGAAATGCAAATATGATTTACATAGTATATATGTATTGTAAGAAATAAATGTACAAATTTCCAGCTCTCTAGCTTAATGGGAAGTATAATAATTAATTTGTATTGTTTTAGGGGTTGTTAATTGTCACCCCTTAGTAGTAGGCTACTCTAAAAAAATACAAACATGGTTTACTTTTTATATAATTATATCTTGTAAGAAACAAATGTACAAATTTCCAGCTCTCTAGTTTGAATGGAAGTATAATAATAAATATTTATTGTTTTAGGGGTTGTTTCAATACCTAAGTCTAAATGAATTCTAGCCTATGTCTCATTCCAGGTCATGATCTATCTGTGTGCCAAATTTCATTCAAATCCATCCAGTAGTTTTTACGTGATTGAGTAATACACACACAGACAGAAACCATTAGATTGTTATATAATAGTATACAGCTGAAAGTACCCGTGCTTCGTTACAGTCTAATGTCATTAGGATTAAGAAATACTTAAATTAGTAAAAGTTAAGTTTAACTTTGATAATTACTTAAATAAAACTAAAGAATTCCATTCTTAGAATAATTTCAATAAGTAAATTGGACTATTTGCAAAAGTAAATGGTGTCTTTTCTTTATTTAAAATTGTTTTAAGTTTAAATTTTTTAAATATTTTAAATTTAATTTTAAAAGCTAGTTATTTGTAAGTTAGGTAAGTGCGGGCTACCAAAGTTGATGTTGTTTATTTTTTCTTAAGTGCTGAGTACCTCTTTGTAAACAACATTTTTAGTCTCTTTTTCTGGCTGAAGGAGGACCAGGCTGTCAGATGAGTTTACTCTGGAACATGCTACGTATAGTTACGGGAGAAACAGTAACTCCTCAGATCTACGACAGCCATCTTCAAACTCTGCCCTTGTGTTTTGTTGATAGTCATGGCATAGCATAATTTTACGCGTCTTCTGTCTCAACCACTGAGTCCACTGATTCATACCTCACAACAGCAGAAGGTAATTTTTCCAACAACGAAAGGTTTATTATATTTGCAGAGTTGTTAGTTGGGGTAAGAATTGCCCTCTCATGCAACCATGTTGGACTTTTGTACACATGGTCATTTAAATTAGGATATATCTTGTCAAGCAGTGACTTCATATCACTAACAGTATGACAAAGATGTTGAGATATTGCACATTTACCTTCATTACCTTCTAACAGTTTACCATCACCTACTTGTATAACTAATGTAGAAAACGATTCTGCTTTCAAATCGCCATTCAAGTTAACTCTCAAAGACAGGCTTTAAATATTTTCCATAAGAAGGATGACTTTAGGCACGGTTTCCCCTCATTAGCGCGTGTTCTTCCAGATATCACGGGTAAGGTTTGCCTGTAGTCTCCAGCCAGCAGAATTGTCACTCCGGCTATTAGACTTTCGCAGTTCCTGATATCTTGGAGGGTCCTGTCCAAAGTCTCTATACCTCCTTTGTGGGCCATGGTGCACTCGTCCAGAAATATTATGCTGTTTCTTTGATTACCTGGAACATATTGCTTTGTCTTAATACGTTTAATATTATAGGTGTTTATGAGTAGTTCAGGTTGAGAGGCAATTCAGGAAAGCAAAATGAGCCGTCTTCCCACCATCAAGCAGTGTTACAGCAATGCCAGAGGATGCAACTGCGATGGCAATCTTTTTCTCACTTCTTATTTTGGCTAATAACAAATTTATCAAAAATGTTTTTCCTGTACCCCCAGGAGCTACTAGGAAAAAGAGTTGCCCACATTCTGAAATAATGCTGCTTGTGATTCTTTGTAAACATTATGTTGTTGTTTTTTTTTTTCAGCTTTGGAACATTCACTTCAACCGTTTCAGAGAGCTGGGCTACATCGAAAGAAATTTCCCTGAGACGTTCCAGGTTGTTTGTTATGAACTCCTGCTCGCGAAGTGGTGTAGGAAGACCGTAGTGTTGGAAACGATTGTCAGACATTAAAAACACCAAATCTTCAAGTAAAGCAAAACATTTGTTGTACACAATGTCCATAATCTGCTTCACATCCCAAAACTCTCTCTCCATCGTCGTTTTTACGTCGTCGACCAAACTGTCGCGGTGTTTTTCCCATATCGTGAGAGGGCTGCTTATTTGGCAAAACACTAACATGATGGCGAGTAATTCGCGGATCTTAGGCGGGGAGTCAGAGAGTGAAGCTTCTTCTAATGTTTGATAATATTGAGCGTTGTACTCGAGCAACCTGAGAACTATTCATGCAGACTGAAACGTTTGGTGAAAAACTCCATGTATATTCTTAAGACTGTCAAATGACATAGGTCCTTTAACGTCTTCTAGGATAAATCGTAGAAATCGCACTCAGAGTTTTTTATGGTGAACTGTGTATACCCTGCCCAAAACCTGATCTTTTTTACCCCTGGATAGCCTGACACTGATTTCCCTTGCTTCCTTCTACAAAATGTATTGTTTTTCTATACAAAATATGACTGAACTTCAGAGTTAAGGAGAGTTCTTGCAAACGAATCGGATTTACAGAGATCGAAAAAACCCAAAAGTGTAGATTTTGGCGGGTTGTTCAATGCCATTTTCTTCTTAAAAATATACTCTCTGGCCATTTTCAAGATGATGCATGACTGGGGAATAGCAATCGTGTATGGGAAAGCAAAGGATTCGCCAGACAGCTTCGGAAGTACTTATGTAGCGCCCTGTCACGTACCTTGTCACCTCGTCAAGTTCATCTTCAACTGTGAAGGCTGCTTGATCGGACCCTTTGTTGATGTACTTGCAAATATATTTAATGGATTTGACAGAGTTGCAATACTCGACGTTGATATGAGATAAGAAGGTGTGAGAAAGGACAGAGTTATAAGGTACCACCCATTGATTGTCAAGCTTTACCCCTTTGATTTCAACAACAAATCCACCATCTGAAGGAAAACGCCTGCAGGATTTAGGATAACCGTCATCCCCAGTATATTTTTCTCTCATAATAGGACGGGGATACTTCTTGCTGCATGATCCGTTAACCATAGAGGGCGAGTTTCTGTTGAAAGCACCACACGGGCCATGGATAATTGTTGACTTGAATATCTCGTGGAGGGCAGTGTATTGTTCTGGATCAGGTGTCTCTGCACAAATAACTTTGTCAATCATGTCTGATTTTATCTTTTCTTCCAGCCAAAGTTGTCTGTGTACATGGGGAAGGCCTATTTTTTACCATTCTATGGAAAACATGTGACAACTACATGACCCAAATATATACCCTTTGGTAAGGAGCTTCATAAACTGCTTCACCTTTAATTAGAAAACCCACGCTACCAAGTCATGTCTGTGCTGAGCATTCTGACCTTCCTTGATCAATTCACATATTTCTCACCATGTTATGTTGCACTTAAAAGTTATACACAGATCTGAACGAACAAAATGCCGGACATAGGTAATGGCATCCTGAGTACGCTCATGCATGTAGCGAGGTCTTCCAGTGAAGCTTGATGGCAGTACTACCATCTTAGGCTAGTTACATACATACATCGATTTTGGACGTACGGTAAAAGATCGTATGAACTTTTATCGATGTTAAGTAGCTTTCATACCTGTCGATTTTTTATAGTGGAAGTGTCAACTGTGTCAAGATAATTTGCTTCAGTTGCTTGTCATCTTGCATGAGTTATGAATCCTTTTAAGGCTCGTGTTGTTGCTATGTGGTTGTTGCACCGTCGTCGAAGACGAAGGCGTAAAAACAGAAGTCAGTGGGTCCATCCAATTAACCAAAGAAGATCAGATGTAGGGGTATTACACACGCTTTATGAACAACTTCGAAGTGACGAGGACCAATTCTTTAATTATTTTCGAATGTCAACAGGAAGTTCTGATGTATTATATGAGAAGCTGCAAAGTGCGATTAGCCACCAAAATACTAAAATGAGAAATAGTATACCGTCAGTGGAAAGACTTTCTATAGCATAAGGTAACAACAATTTTATTGTATATTGTTTTTATAGTAATAATGATAACATGTTTATTAGTGTTTTAAGGGACTTTTTAAAAAATTTTCGGGAGGTTAATTTGGGTGAATACAAAATTTGCACCATTAAAAAAAACATCTTCATACAGTGCAGTTTAAACAATAAAAAATATATATATATATAGTGATCTCTACCTGCAGGATATGTTGGCTGAGTGTTAGCATTAATTAGGATCTAAATGTCTTCTGATGGCAGTCGAAAAAACAACTAGACATGTGGACGTTCAATCAAAATGTGATGCGTGTGAAAGAGTGCATTTGACCACGTACGCCACTGTATTCACTACCACTGCACGGGGCCGACGGTCGTGTCTAGCCGAGGCTATGGACGACCGCTACACGGCGATCATGCCGTGCCGTTTAGGGATCGATGTGTATATAAGGACACATTTATTTCTTCGTGCCACTATTGGAATGTGGACTACGATCTTTTACCGTACGTCCAAAATCGATGTGTGTGTAACTAGGCTAACCCAGCTCCGATACCTGACCATCAGCTTTTTTCATGGCTTCCTTTAAGTGAATGTGGTCTTCACTTCTCAACTTTTTTTGGTTGTTTCAAATGAAGTTTAGTCTTTCTGTTTCTATTTTTGCGTACATATCAACCAAAAATTGGTTGTGGAGATTACGAAAAAAAGTAAATAAGGTTCGTCGTATGCTCGCCCCATCAACATATAATCGTAGAAATCAGCTGCAGACACAATTTTCTTAAGTGGTGTATTGGTGTTTGAGTCACCCTGAGAGATGTTGATACAATACGCATCTTCTCCATGGCAGAACATGAGAGGATACTGAAGAGAATCAAATGCTCGATATAGCTAACTGATTCTTATCAGTTTGTTGTCTCTGATGTGGAGAATGATGTGTCGCTTTTCAAACACCTAGCCAACAATCAAGACAGCAACTTCGTTAGTGGTAGGAGTATTGTATAGTCCCCTGTTAGAATTCGAAGGCTTTTTGTCAGCACTGATAACTACCTGGAAATCTTGTAGATTTTTGTGAACAGACTCAACAGCAGCTTTGAAGTCCTTGATATACTTGTTATGTATATGAAGAAATTTCTGTAGCTGGCCTACCAATGCTGGCTTGACATTTTGAAAGTAACCATAGCGAATATCTCTTTCATGGTTGTCATCACCAACAAAATATATCTGAAGGAAAGGCGGCTGCTGTTGCGTTCCGGGCATCAAACTCCCTATTCTGTGATATACCTGTAATTGCACCTTAAACGTTGACATAAATTCCCCTCTTTTATCTCTTTTCTCCGAACGACGACATTTGGAAACAACCATTGTATTTTCTAAAACTATTTAGAAAATGTTCAGCCTCAGGATGTTCGCAAGTGTTATGATTTGTAATAAGATTAGATTAAAGTTGGCCATTAAGGATTGCGAGGTCAGTCATGAGCGGACACTGGTGTAAGCAGGTTGATCGTATATGCACTGTCTGTAATATAATAAATATATTATAAATAATTATAAGATTTATAATTATTAACATGAACAAACAAATATAACAGTGAGTAAGGAGGCTGTGCAAGGGTTCAGGATATTCTTGAAAGGAAGTAAGTTGGACTTTTCCGTTACTGCAGCACACGCCAGGATTCTCGTCCTTCCATTTTACAGCATGACACCAATTGCAAGTTGACCGTTATCCAATATCGACTATTTTGTCTTTTGCATATTCAGTTTTTGGGTCATACGTGTAACCTAAATGTTTCTTCTCTGCCCATGACTGTAACCTTTCCCTTGAACGTCTTTCATTGTTTTGTTACAGCTACGAGATTAACACGAGAATTATTTTCTGAGTACTTTTTTGAAACCTTTCTATGGATTTCAGTTTTGTTATACTTCTGAACAGCCCCTATATAAACATCAGGGTGATTCTCAGTATATTTGTGATCAGCCTTTCTGTTAACTTCAGGGTGGCTCT
>JAGFPH010001136.1:197462-240878 GCA_018207615.1 Philaenus spumarius
GACTTTGTGTACAGAGAGTACCTGATGGTTGACCACTAATTGTTTATAGTTTGACTGGATCTAAAATTAAAAATCTTCATCCAGTAAACACTTATTCACTTAAAGACTTATTTCACATCGAGGGAGCCAAATAAAAGTTGTATGTGTATTATTATTTTAGCCAACAAAATAAACTTTACAACATGAGGATTTTTTCACAGTAGGCCTAAGTAAGCTACAAAGCTATTATAGTTCTAAAAGTTTTTCTTGAACTAAAAGTAATATTCTCTTCACAATCGCGAATATCAATCCACTGATGATGTAGGCTGGCACCTTTTTAAGGCCTTTTAGAGGCAAAGGTCAATTTGGAAAGCATTGAAATGTAGATGTTAGTTTTCGCGGTATACCCCCTTTGTAGTCTAATACAGGACAAACTACTTAGCAAGTTATTTCGTACACAGACCGTTCGCATTTCGTTTGTCTGTCTTACGATTACGGCCAAACGCCTTGACTGTTCATGAATCTTATTCCTAGGCCTAGCGATGTATATATATACGGTTTTTTTCCATTTTTCATTTTTAACACCTTAAACAAATAAAAATGGCGGCCACACCGTTTCTCTCAGTGTAAGCTTTTTTCAAAAGCCAGTTTGTGTCTTAACCGTAAGTTGAATTGAAAAACTATTAACATTTTGGGAGTAGCAAATTTGATGTTCTACAAAATTGTTTTCTTGATTTTTCCATAATGTATATCTAACGATAAGCTCACAAAATGGCCGCAAACTTCAAATTTGTTAAAAGTCTTCCAAGTTTTTGTATTTTAACCATGTTTTTATACGTTTATTCTCTAGATATCTTAATAAAATAATCATCTAGATATCCTTATAATATAAACATCTAACGTCTAATAAGAAACAATGTAACTTCTAAGTTTCATTACGATGTAATCATTACGAATGTAATTTCGAAAAATTTACAATGCGTGAGAAATCGCGTTTTTTGCCAGTTAGCCATGATCATGCCGAATTTTTCTAATCACTTTCTTAGTGAGTACCTAAAATCCAAGAGGAAGGTATGTTCCAAATTTCATTGCAATCCTTCTGTGGTTTTTGAGATTTCGTGATGAGTGAGTGAGTGAGTCAGTCAGTGGTATTTCAGCTTTATATTAGATAGATAACTTTTTTAAGTTAATTTGCTTTAACGACAATGGCAATATTAATGAAACTCAGTTAGTTAACTAAACAAAATTTATAAATAAATAACAAGAAAAAATGTGTATTTACAAATTTAATAATATCTTATATGCCTTTGATGAAAGTAACTGATAATAATAATAATATCGTGAAATTATCATGAAACGTGGCTCATGAATGCAAAACTTGCTTATAATATACGGCCTGTTCCTGATTTTAGTATCAACTGCAGTAGAAATATATGCATTGCTGTACGGGTCACATAAAAGACTGTAAACCGTATTAAAACCAATAATATACTATAATTAATTGGAAAGTAAATGTATACAGTTTCACAAACACTAATATTGGCAACAATTTTCTAATCCATTAAAAGTTCAAGCGTATTACGAAAACATTGAATGAAAAGTTACAACTTATTTATCACATGAGATATTTTTATGGTGCTAGGCTACACCTTGATAAGGAAAATGGGACCATTTTATGTTTACTCGTTTGTACGTTTCTCTGTCAGTTTCCTGTTAATGGAAAAAAATATCCAAATAAATTGCACCAAGTTATAACTAATTCTTAACTTGAATAAAATGTAATAATCACAACTTCAAATATAGTTTACTAGAATTTTGGAGGTCTTAAGTTTGGTACTAAAAAAAATATATTTTGTAATCGGTAGGTTACTATAATGAGGATTATCGTTTAAAAAATGCAATTACATTTTTTGGATTATGTGTTATGAAGATATTTCCAAAATGTTGGAAAGGTCCGTTCCCGACAGTACTGCAGCTGAAATTTTGAAACAAGTGTTGATATACAGTAAAAGCACCACAAATAAATTATAATTTGTTAGATGGTTAGTTTAGTAGGCCTACATAGCATATTTAATGTGTTGATAAGTTTGTATTAACATTTCAGCCAAGCTATTTCATTATACCTAACAGTAAGGATTTGTTAGAGTTAGTCAAACTCGAAGTTCTCCAGTTTGTATTTATGGTAATAGAATTATAAATACTTTAACAAATTTAATTATTAAAATATAATAGATTTTAGTTGGTCTAATAAACCTGTATGTGTCATAAAATAGGAAGTATATTTTTAGGACGAAACACTTTCGTTAGGACATATAAGGAATTCGTATTTATAACCATTTATTTATGATTATTAGTTTAAATGTTTTTACCAAGATAATGCTATATGAATATTGTGATATATTGTTTTAATATATTATTATTTGTATCTTTGATATTGAAATAATCCGAAAATTAATTTAAGAAGGAAAATTCCTGAAACTTGTCCCGCTTTTTCCTAAGAGTTTAAAAAAAGTAAAATAAAACATACTTGTTGCAAAGTACAAAACTTCTCAAGATTCCTTCCTCCGGTATTTAAACTTTACTTCGATCGATGTTGTAGAACATTCTTTTCCATTTCTGGTTTTTAACAGAATGTCCACTGTATTTCTTTAACGGAATTTGTTGTTTATTTTATATAGTGGGAAGGACTAAACTACTTCACATAATTTATATTCTTTACTAAATATAAAAAATAACTACATAAGTCCTAGAATATTTTATACCTACTCTTAGGCGAGAGATATACCATCTCTACAGTAATATTACATTAATATTAAATTCTAATAAATGGTTCATTTAAATTAATTAAAATTAATATTCAAACTGTATTTAAAGGTTTTAGTAATTAAAAGTTTACTTAAGAAATAGAAGTGGTTAAGATAATAATTAAATTAAGCTTTAATGTGAAGTTTATTTTATATTGTAACATTTATTTTATATTTCTTTGTTGCAATAGAAGTTTTCATCTTGAGTTGAAATACAAACCCAGCCAATTAAAACATTTCTAACTAAATTTAGAGCTTCTACGTACGTTATAGGATCGATATACAGTACTCTAATGCAGTTTGATGTGACAGATGTTCAATAATGCACGATTTGTACAGTTTTGTAAAACTATTTTTGTTACGGAAAAAGTAACATTGCAATGAACGTATTTTACTGAGATCGAAATTAATGTAATAAAGTGCAGCCTCCACACGGTTGTGATAAATTAGCAGTAGCCTAAGCATAAATTATTGTAATATAATAAATTTAAGATCACCGCATTGGTTATGTGTAACAATTATATTGTTACCTGCTATTTAATATCTTTATAACAATATATTAAGACAGACGTTATGACTTATGATATCTAAATATTGTGTATTTTCTAAATATAAAGTATTTTGTGTATATACTATTATTTAATAAGTAATACTGCAAATAGATCATGGAGTGATATGTCACTTTCTTTAAATTAACAGTCTTAAGCGCCTCTTCATAGACTACTTTGGTTAGGTTTTCTCTTAATATGTGTAGTCTTATATCTTTCTGCCATCTCAGATGGTTTAGGATTTAAATAGTCTTTCATAATTATAATTATTTCAGATTATGTTTTAGATTTAGATTTGTTCGGTTGACACACATCACGTAACTCGGAATACATGATGTTTAAAAGCAAACACTGATAAACATGTACTAGTTATTTTCCATAAACGTACTATATGCGTTCCCAATCTTCTTGGTCGCAGTTATATTGGATGATTTGACCGTCGAAAATCATTTTGTATGTTGTTATCCTTTACAAGCGGGCCTGGTTGACATAGAGCTAATCTAATTTACCCGTTTTAATTTAGTATTATTTAATAAAATTTTGATAAAGTTATTTTAATATTCTTGAAACTTAAATTTTACTATTTGTCGCCAACATTTTTTTGTACGTGATCCTGTTAACACTTACATAATTAACATGATACGTGATAACATGATCATCATGTGCTATATAATTAACATGATGAATATAACTATAACCAAGCGCGATTTCAGGCTAGTCAATTAATAGAAAAATAAAGCACTGCCAACTACATCATATGTTATAGCATTATGACCTCTGGTCTTTTACATACATTACTTGTTCTATATATTTTTTTATGAATTCTATTAGAATACATAATAGACGGTGTGTCAAAAAAAACTATTAATGCGTTGTGTCTACTAGTTCATGAATTATCTACAAGATAATTATCTAAAATTCCAATGATAACATACTGTACAAGTATTCATTTAATTACAACTTAATACAAAAGTTCGTTTTTTATAATTCGTTTTTTTTTATTAAATGTTTTCGTTCAGATAAATCACGTAATTCGTTGGTTTAATTTCACAACTTAAATTTATATTTCTTATTATTAACAGTCCAAATACACATAAAACTCCACATTTTTCAGTTTCATTGTACAATATTAATTGTAAATATTATTTAATTTGTGTGTCTTCAGTTGCAATAGTATAGTACTAAATTAATGTATACTTATATTAAGTTATATAACATGTTCCTGTGTTTTCATCTTACAAGTTATTTTTCAGTTTTTAGCCACTCGTTTCGGAAGAGTGCTTCCATCTTCAGGCTTGCTGTTATATGTTATTCATTCACCCATATGTGAGCAAAACAAATAAAACACAATTCACAACACGAACCATTAATTCGCAACAAATGGAATTACTACACGAAAAATGGTATATAAAAACACGATATTTTTTACAAAATTTGTTTTTATCTGTTGGCATAGGGTAAAATATCAAATTAATACATAAACGCATAATAATTTACGTTAAACGAGAAACAAAATGGTACTTACTGTGCAATACTAAATTTATATTAATTTAAACTATTATTTACATCTCTGTTCATAAACACAAAGGCACTTACACTTATCTTTTTTATAAAACAATAATAAATAAATCATAAAGTCTGGATCCAGTCCTCGTTATTGTCTGGTCCAGACATGATTAATGACTCCCATGATTTCAGGCATATATACATAATCATTATGTATACTATCTGTAATTTAATATTATATAAGTGAAACTTTTTTATATAGTTTCATTGCGAGTACATTTTTTATAAAACTTTTCCTAAAAAACGTTTTGTCTCAAAGTCAAAAACAATGTGATAATAGGTATATATAATAATATAACTTAATATAAATATACATTAATTTAGAACAATATTACTTCATTGTTAATTGGTATAGTAATTAAGACTTTATTGTAAATTGGTGTAAATTAAATTAATTGGGTTCAATAACAACTGCGCTTAAATATGAACATTACAAATGTAAATAACTTTCATATATTACGTTAAATGAGAATATTTATGCGTCTTTTATTGCCTAAACTATCTTTTAATAGTAGCAGTCATCTCTTTTACAAGAAAAATATTGATGCTTAGCTGGTGTTCAACTTATGTCTTCAATATTGATTA
Source organism: Philaenus spumarius (assembly GCA_018207615.1). NCBI lineage: Eukaryota > Metazoa > Arthropoda > Insecta > Hemiptera > Aphrophoridae > Philaenus > Philaenus spumarius. Next base: position 202,945 of record JAGFPH010001136.1, read on the forward strand.
TTAATGGTTATAACTTGTAGTAAATGTGCTGTAATTAGTGCTATGTATTCTATATTTAAATTTAATTTTACAACAATATTTAACGCAGCAGTCATATTCACGGCGCTATTATGTATAATATCACCACATAATCATGTAGACTTTCATTATGTATATACCTTCTAGCTATTGCTGTAAATAAATTCAGGTCTGGCTCCTTGGTCTATAGCTTGCAGAAAGTGGTACGTAATAACCTATTGAGTATCTAACTACTCAGGAATCGATCGTATTAATCTTGTGATGCTAATGAACTAGACATGGCTTGCAACGTGTAAAACCTCAACTTTTCTCCTTTTACAAATCCCCTTGTACTTGATACATAGGTATGTAATGCCATTCTATGTTATAAGGGAAACTTAATAACTTATTTTGAATCAATATTTGAATATTTTTTGTATCAAAAAAAACATTATGAGATTAAATTAGGTTAATTTTTATAACTGTCTTCAAAATTACTAGTTTCAATTCAAGAACATAATTTTGTATTTTATTATCGTTTTTTTAGTTTTTACTTTTCACTCAGAAATGCTAGTTATTGGAGACTATATAAAAATGTTAACTAAAGACAAAAAATCCTACTTTAACCTACCTTTAAATTTAAGGGGTACTAATTTACAAGATCGTATTTCAGTACGCAAAATAACTTTAAGTGACTATTTTGTGAGATTTTTACTACGAGAATTAAATTTTTTTAGAGTTTATTCTAAAAATATAAATGTAGAATGTTATTCTGCACATTTTGTTTTTTACGCGACCTTATAGCTCGCTCGGTTCCCCCAAAATCGACCAAAACGTAAAATACCATAAAAGTACCCGGTTCGAAGCAAAGTGTTTCAAACTCGCGAGGCCACTAGAGGAAACAAATTCTACTAATATATTGCGTATACACAGACAGCTGTTCAACACCTTCGTGAGTAGACCTATTTCCAAATTGTTGGTTGAAACCCTAAAACATAGGCATATATATTTAATTTTGGAAATTAGCTCAACTCACGTCAGCGGCCCAGCTGCGTGGTCGATTTATTTTCATTTTCATAAATTTTTTCATTTTTAGAAATTTAATTTTTCTATTTTCTTCTACATAAAAGTCATTTTGAAACCAAAACTTAAAATTTATTAAAAATAATTAAATAAATAGATTAATTTACGTTAATTATTATCGTACACTTTTATAAATTTTTTCTTAAGTATCCGAGTGGATGGAGCTATATTTTTTCCATCAAAGTGGTGGAAATAGAAATATTTATGTTTACTAATTATTAAGAAATCAGTTTTAAATATATTTTAAAAACTTTTGGTAAATAATAAATCGGGAAATATAAAAATTTGAAATGGGAAATAATATTTATTTACAAATGTAATAACACAAGTTTATTATTGTTTTAAGTTCCTAAACTTTTGTGAACTTACATTCATATTTCATTTTTCTAATTTCTGTCACCGTACATAAAAGTCAATTTGAAACCAAAACTTGAGATTTATTACATAATACATATAAGGTCCATGATTAATTTACGTTAATAATTTTGCACTTTTATTAATATTTTCATTTTTATAAATTTCATTTTTCTATTTTCTGCTACATAAAAGTCATTTTGAAACCAAAACTTAAGATTTATTAAAAACAAATAGATTCAGTTACGTTAATTATTATACACTTTTACACATTATTCGTATCCAAATGTACTTTTCGTATCCTGTGCGCAGATTTTTCTAATTGATTCAACATAAAAGTCATTTTGAAATCAAAACTTGAGGTGTTGTTAAAAATAATTAAACAAATAGATTAATTTACATAAATTATTTTACAATTTTACACATTTTTCTTAAGTATCGAAGGGGATGGGACTATATTTGTGCATCAAAGTGGTGGAATTAGAATTATTTATATGATTTACTTTATAAAACATTTTTAAATATATTTTGAAAACTTTTAGTACATAATAAATCGGGAAATATACAAATTTTAAGAGTTTAAATGACATTGTATATATTTTATAAACTAGTGGTCATAATAAAAATGATTGGAACTGATATTGGAAAAAATAAATTAATATACTTTTTCTCTAATATTTTAATCTGTATCTCATTCACTGTTATATTTATAGTTATTCGTGTCATACTTTTATAAATTAGACGATCTTAATTTTAACTATCGTTGGAAAACTTCGGGTATATTAGGATATCTTCGGGAGGAGAGAGAGAGGAGTAGGGGTCGTGCAAACTATGATCGTGGAAGTATAGTAGGCCTAATAAAAAATTTTACCTATATGACTAATTTAAAGGTAGATAATGTAAAATAATTTAAAATTCGCGCTCGTGTGATGTCAAATAATAAATTATTAGATAAAATTCTATAAAATTTAAAAATCGCGCGTTATGACTCATTTAAAGATAGCGAATAATTAAAAAATCGGCGGATAAAACCGGGGTGGAAAGGTACTGAATGACTAATTTAAAGATAGACAATGAAAAATAATTTGAAATTAATGCACGCGTGTGACGTCAAATGATGAATCATTAGATAAAATTCAATAAAATTTAAAAATCGCGCGTTATGATCATAGCGAAATAAGATACAGAATAATTTTAAAATCGCGCCTAAAACCGGGGTGGAAAAGTACTGAATGACTAATTTGAAGAGAAGGCCAACATCCGGTCAAACTTTGATCATTAGACTAATTATTATTTACATAATTTAATCTCTTATTGACTTTGATTTGTTGACACACTGGACCAAACTCCGGTTGAACTTTTAGCGTTAGACTAATTATTTACTTACCTTATCTTTTTTGACACAAGAAGTCAAAAGTTAGAATTATTTCTTATCTTTATTTACTTATCTTATCTTTGTTTACTTATCTTATCTTTTTTGACACACTGGACCAAACTCCGGTTGAACTTTGAACAACAGACTAATTATTTACTTACCTTATCTTTGTTGACACAAGGAGTCAAACATTAGCATTATTCGTTATCTATGACCTTTGGACTGTTTACCTAATCCTTATCTTTGTTGACATAAGAAGCCAAAAATTAGAATTATTTATTATCTTTATTTACTTATCTTATCTTTATTTGCTTATCTTATCTTATCTTTGTTTACTTATCTTATCTTTGTTTACTTAATCCTTATCTTTGTTTAAATAAGGTTGAACTTTGGACCGTGACCTTTCACCGACTGACCCAACTGACAATTAGTACTACTAATATCATTATCTATAAGGCTAAAATGGTATTATATCCTATTTTGATTCGGTTTCCCTTTATTTTTGTAGAATTTAAGCATTGCCTTTTAATGTCACGCAACATTTTACTTATGTTTTTTTTTTTCTTTAATCACAGTTAGTTGCTTATTTTTCAAACAGAACCCAACTAAAAGTGGGACATTTATTTGTGTTTCTGAGAAACTGGTAGAAAATATATGACTCCAATACCACAAATATAATAGAAATTAAAAACTACAAGCAAATTTATACTTTATAACTCCCTAGTATTTTATTGATTGATTTCTGTCAACTAGAAAGCTTTTGCCCGTTTAAAACAAATTCCTAAATGTGTCTAAGTAAAATACACTTAGGACATCGATAAAAATTAAATAATAAAACTGCCATGTTTAATTTGTTCAATAACTATTCATTATATAATATAAGCGTTATATAATATTCATTTTGGCACTTAATACTTATTTCATTGAACCTTTAGAGATAAAAGTCATTTTTAAAGGTTTAGAAAGTAGAATAAGTTCATCGAGGAATATCTTAGTCTCTCAAATGTTTTCACAAGAAATGTCTTGTGAGCCATTCAAGACATTGTAATTTTACTAGCAAAAATTAAGACAATTCATGCAGAATCACGTTTTTAAGTGGTGAAGAAGAATAATGTCGTGTGTATACACTATTCCCACTAAATAATGTATACATACTATATATTACGTTTTACAGTGACCATATTAAATTATTGATAGAGTTTTAAAAATTTTGATGTAGGACAGTTGTTTACCATACATAAATATCACAAACACTGCCCCAATATAGAATACGATATTGTATCTATTCTATGTTAAATTAGATGTAATTTAACGAAATGAATAAACGAGATAGTAGTTCGTACTTTTCGGATGTTATTTTCATCCAACATAATTTTTAGAAATGTTATTAGTTTCTATTGATTATTAAAAACGATTTAAAAACATTAAGTTTTTAGAATGTTGATGTAGAACCGTAGCTTATAATAAATAAACTACTTAACTACAAATCGTGTCCTCCTAGAGGCGAACGATTAATTCACGTAAGACATTCTGATTCTACTATCAATAATATAAGATAGTTTGAGTGAATATTTTAAAAATATAAGAAAATAATTTTGTGATTAAACATAGTAGGGGTTCTCACTACAACGTCATATGCAGTCACACTGTAGTATAGTACGGTTTTTAGCAGCAGGCTCAACATTGATTAAATTTTTAAATTTTGATATAAGGCAGTTTTAGTTGTAATAAATGAATATCAGATAGATTGTACCAATAGTGTAAGTACAACATATATTCACAACAGCTAAACTGAGATGTAATTACTACTTTTATTCGTTTACTTGAAACGAATTAAACAAATAAAAGAGCACTTTGGCGACAAAATCACACTGATTTAAATAAACCCTCTGATCATTAGTAGTGTTAAAGCCCTCTGAGGATGATGACATCGAAATGTACATAAGGGTAACGTATTAAACATAACTTACAATTTAATTGTTTAGTTATTGTTTTTGTTCCTTGTTTTGTGGTTCGGGGTTTTATTTAAATCAGTTTGAAACGAATTGTTTAAATAACTACATAATAGTTGTTATTATTCAGATAGCTTTTTAATAATCCTAATGAAATGTTGTTTATGTCTAGTCATGTTCTTATTGGAAACAGAACTATACTGCAGCTTCCTTAAATGGAACTATTCAAACTGTAAATTTAAAATATAAGCATATTAGTCTGACCAAATGGATAAATGTTTACCAGTCCAACACGCGTAATATAACTGCAGTAAGTGAGTTTAATTTAATTTGCTTACTTCTATTAACAATACAACAACTGTAAGAAAACCCAAAATATTTACCTACGGAAATCACAACAGGAGTTTAGAGCTACCATAATTGTATTAAATTGAAAAATCGCAAGTGTTTATAAGCAAGTAAGGTGACTTTCATTACGTTACCTGAATACAGTGCAAGAGCGTAATAGGACTCGACGGTAAGCAATAATTCCTCTAAATAAACAATTAAATGAAATATTTGAGAAAGATACAAATAATGCATTAAAAAACTGATTTAATTAAACAAATATTTCATATAATAACAACTACTATTAATTCACAATAGTCTTTTGTTTTTTACATTTTCCTGCGCCATATTTTGTTTAATACTGTTTGAATCACAACATTATTTTATCCTCTGTCATATACCACAACAGCATTTGACATTGATGGATTGTAAACTAAATCATATTCCATATTCTCTTCCTCGATTTCAGAGTTTTTGAATAGAATTTTCTTCTTGCAAAAATGTATTTGTTGTGTTTAATTGCAAGTAGTACAGTTGTTAAATATGCTTCGTTTGAAAATTGGTGTAAAAACAACGAAGAAGAATTAAGAATCTTAAATCTGAAAGTGTAAATTATTAATATCCTTCAGTACGAACTTATTAGTTAAAGTTTCATAGACATAACGCAGGCGTAGCCTCCTGGATTGTATACGTAATGTATATATTATATAGATTTAAATACCTTCATTCACTCCGTCAGACATGTGAATTATTCACAAAGAATTATCCGGGCGAATAACTTGTTTCAACAGATAATGTAATGGATAATAATACTTCCAGGATTTTAATAAATAATAAACTACAACGTTCAATTAAAAATCACCTTAAATTCCGTATTGATAACAACCATAATAATGAGAAATCTTTCTCTCGCAGAATTAAAAACAAATTGACAACGAACAATAAACTCATAACAAAAACTGACAGTGGAAATTCCATTGTAATAGTGAATAAAACTTCTTGGACAAGAATAACATGGTGAAACTCAACAATGATTAACAATGCCCATAGAAGACATTAATTAATCGACAAAATCAAGAGTATTAATTAAAAACCCAACCACATTGTAGAACCTTTCGACATCGTCAATCGCTACACTAATGTAACAGTCATTAAATACTTATATATTTTGAAGGAAAACCTTAAAAATAACATTCACAAAACATTAAAAATTAATGAAATTATTTCTGTAATATCCTCACTCCTAAAACATAATTACTTTGAGAATTATGGCAGCGTCTATACACAGACTGATTAACTATGGGCTCCCCGCATTCTCAAATTCTTCCTGATATTTACATGTGTAATTTTGAGAAAACTTTCATCTTTTAGGAAAGGGACAAACAAATATTAAATAAAATAGTTTACTATTTTAGATATGTATACGACACCTTTATTATGCTTTACAACTAGATGTGTTACAGAAATACCAAATGACTGCTCAAACAATTTGAGTTTTACACTTGAGAAGAAAATTGATAAAACAATAAATTGCTTGGATCTATCGGTAAAGAACGAGAATGGTTTCCTTAATCGACATAATATACAGAAAACCAACAATCCACGACAAACCATTCGAGCTTCCTCAAACCATCCATACTCACATAAAATGTCCACCTACATACAAATAGTCTTATATATACAACATTAAGTTCAGAAAATGTAATTAAAGAATGCAATTCTATTAACACATCACCTTAGTCAATGGCTGCAAGACAAAAATAATAAAAAGGATAGTAACGAAGAAAAACAAAACAAAATTCATCAAGTTCCTCTCGAAGAAAATAAGGCCATCAAAACGTTTATAATCCATTTAATTCAGCAGGAGACTTCCGACTCAGGAAATAACTCACAAAACATAACTTTGTCCTTTGTTACAGAACCTGGAATAAATTAGCTAATATTGTGAGCAGCAAAAATAGCTTTCTAATAAACAGAACGACTAAATCAGTTATGTATAAAATCATGCACGTAATGTGAACAGTTTTAAGTGGATCAAACCGTACTATCTTTCGCTACTTGTTTCAAGGAACACCTCCACGATCATCAATAATTGCAAAAAAATCACACTTCGCTCAGTTCATAGATCATGATATCAAGTACTATAGTAAAATTATGAGCATAATAGGCTATAATCTATAAATACTCCACATTTTTCAAATGTGCCGTTTACTACCGTCATTCGGAGAGTTGAGAAATAAGACTTAACTAAAAACAAACACCAGATTTTGTTCAATGACAAAAGCAATAATTATTTCTGAAATTAACTGTTTAACACAGTAATTCAATTAAGGGAAGCGGCACGACACATAAATGTTTAGTCACTTATCAGTGACCGGCATACTCATGCACTTAACTCTTGTGCGCCGATACCAACATTGGGTTTTATTAGTTTACAGGCCTTGTGAATGTAAATGCGTATGGTGTTAAATGTGCCGTTGTTTTAATCAACTCCTATAAAAGCGAGTGTACGTCCGTACATACGTACGTGAGTAACATATAATATAACAGCTGATTTCACCCATCATGTGTAATTCTTAAACAAATCCAGCGTACATTATACTTTGGGGTTATGTTTACAACTCCAACCATTATAATTTCTTGTGAAGTAGATTTTTTTAGTAGGATATGAGGAATAGAACTAATGTTTACTGTAATACGTTATAATATGTGCTTTGAGGTTATAAACTGTACATCAATACAACCTTTTACCATCAATATTATTTGTTTATACAAATTTAAAAAAAAGATACCTATTCGTTTAACTTCGGAAACATTCATTTCCTTCATCTTCGTATAACATATAAACATATTCGATTATTAATTATTTCTTCACTTTAATATTAATAACTTCTAAATCATTTGATCTAGTCCTATCAACATGAAATAAAAAGCAATTAAAAGATGATATTTGTATCTTTCTTTAAATTTATAATAACGTTTAAAAACACATTTTTTTATAAAAATAGACCTACAGCTTTTTCACGGGGATTAATAGTGTTAAATTAAATGTTCTCTTAGTTAGTATAAAATGCACCAGTGAATTATACGACGCCTCAGAATGATTGAACAACTCCATTTCGGTTACTATGTGTCTGGCGATGACGATATAACAGTCTAAATTAGTTATCCATCCGGATAATTCTTTGTATTGGCTGACGGAGTGAATAAGTGTGGTAATTATTGTGCGTTGGAAAATGATTAGAGTACTTTTCGTAAATACTAAGATATACAATAATAAGTGGTCAACAACAAAAAAAGCAAACTCGAAATACGACTAAAATATGTGTTTAAGACATAATTTAAAATGACGATTTTTCATTCTAAGGACGGAGAAATTTTATATTATATTTTCACGAATATTTAAAAAAAATATTTTAATCGCATACATCGTTTCTGACAGACCTTTTCAAAAACTTAACACATACATTGTATGAGTAATGTAAACGTTGCTAATTCATTACAATTTTTTTCTGGTTCCACTGTACAAGACTTTATATTGTATATCCATAACTAAGACATATTTACTCGTATTACACAGAATAGTTTTAATTTTTCGCGTTGGATAATGAGCAGTATTTGGATCTCGATATAAAATATTCCACTTGGCATGTCTCCATTTAGTAACGTCAGTATTGATTAACTAAGAAGCGTGGAACTGTTGTCGAGGAACCATCCGCAGTCTGTTTTGCTCCGAAAACATTTTAATTTTCAAATTATTCGTAAATAATATCTGTTGTTCTTGTTGTATCTAAATAATTACGAAATTAAGGTTTAAGTATTTCAAACCTATGTCAAGTGTTTCTACGTTAAGAGCTAAATGGGTTTTAAAGAGCAATTAATTTAATAATGGCTGCTGAAATTTTGACCAATATTACAAAGGTTAATTGTGTTACTACCATTCACGTTTATTCTTACAGAAATCATTACATCTACACATCATAAATATTTCAAAACTATTCAAATTTTATTCACTATACAATATACAAAGTGCAAACAATTTTCATTTTTAACTCGAAGAAAGCAAATTATAGTTATGTATGTAGTACCAGCTTAAAGTAACGAAACGCAGCAGTTTTTTATTAGAGGAAAAAATACACTTTACACTCTTATAACATTCAAAAGCATTTCTACCGTTTCTATTATTGTGAGATTATGTAAGAGTTGTACACAAGTTACGTTGGTAAATAACAGAACAATAGTATTGTAATAATAGTGTAGACATAATAGTGAACAATAATTGACATGTTATTTTTACTGTTAGATCTGGTGGCGTGTTTTGTGTTTAATCACTGCACATTTTCCTCATCCATTTCAAACTGACATTGTATTTAACTTCTAGACCTATACAGGCATTTGAGGTTAGCTGAGTCTGTTTATTGTCCAGCGAGCAAAATACGTGACAATGATAAACCTGAATTTACTCGTTTGCTTTAGACAATGTTTTTAAATGAAATTCAACATATAATATAAACATATTATTAGTAAAGTAGGTTTATATTAAAATAAGTACTTTTTTATGTTCGGGAAAATTCCTAAACTTCCTACTGATCTAACCAAGGTAAACCATAAATGCAAAATTAAAAATTATAATGTATTTTGCAATTAATGTAGTTGATCTTGTTATTCAAAAGAATATTTACCAACTTTAAACATAAACTTGCTGAAAAACTTATTTTATTTTATACAGTAATATATATGTCATTTTTCTGTTGCTACGAAAGATTTGATTAATTTGCTTTGTGTTTGTCCGTGCACAGTGATAATAATTCACAAATTATTAAAGAAAATCTAATAACTCTCAAAGGCATAGTTACTGTGCTGGAATTGTTGACGAATGCAAGCTTTATAAATATCACTGTTTACTGACACCAATGTTATATATTTCACTGGTATTTCAAAATAGCAGTGATTATTATATTTCACTTGCTTTAAACTAAATACATTTGAAGAAAGTCACGAAGAGAAAACAAAAATCTCCGCAAGTACTAAATCACTTTTTAATTTTGGTTTTGAATCAAAATAATAATTCATTTAAATTAGTTTAATTGTTTTGGTAAATCAGCAATTGTTTAAAGATAGTGTAAAATAAAAATACAAATTTATTTTTAGAACTATGTGTGTTTTTAATAACTGCTGCAGTAGGACTATATTCATTGATTTAGAGATAGATTAGAACACAATTATTTTAACTGTGAAGACAAATTTAAACAGTTTTTTCACAAACCAAACATATTTTAATGACAACTCGCGTCTTATTTATTAAATAAAATATATTTTATAGTTCTTCACCTTGAAGTGAATACGAGAACGATTTTATGTTAAATTGTTTGTCACTGTCAAGTTCTTCCTGAACGAATAGTTCACAATACATTTGGCGTATTTATAAAAATGCTAATCCGCATATGTTCCAATAATTAGAACTCAAAACATAGTTGCGGATTACATTGTGTTCATAAATATTAAAATTAAAGAGTTATTAAATAGGCATTAAATTTTTTAAAGGTTGGCTTTTAAAAGGATGAAAAAGTGTAAAAGATTTACAGTTTACTTAATTCTTTTTCATTTTAATATGGAATTTTTTTTTATAAGTTTAAACTTAGAAGTATTTACTATTATTCAAAATCATTCTATTGATTTGTAAAGAATAACATTTAAGTACAAGATATTTAAAATAGTATAAGTACAAATACAGGTAGAGGACCACAAACATATCTAAGAGTAAGTTTTTATTTGCGTTTTGTAAGAAAAATTTTGTTAGTACTGTAGGAGCATAATAAAGGTTTGCTAAAGTATAATGGTAAGCTTCATTCATTAAAGAACCAAAAAAATACAAATTGGCTGCTTCAGAGGGATTAGAAATACTTCCTCATATCACATCTACCGAGGACAATCAGTGACAGTAGAAACAAATAAATTTAATTAAACTCCAACATACTCGGATAGGTTGAGTACACCCTAGAGACAATTTGTTTGTGCCCTATCTACATCGTACCATTAAATCACAGCATTATATCAATGGTAAACATCGACTTGTACAGCGATTACAAATTTATGTACAAATTTAAATAGTAAATCTATGCGCTAGATATGGTTAAGAACCAAATTACTTTTATTTACCAAACTGTGTTAAATCTGCTATGTTATTTTAAAACTAAAGTTGCAATGGAAATGAAAATCTCTAACTTATGCAATTGACCTATTTTATTTAATAAAACAAATTTAAATTATATTGAATGAGTCGTAAATTACCACCACACACTTTGGTAATTAATTAGGTGTAAAAATAATTACAAGATTTTTAAAGAATTTAAGAATATAAAGTAGAATTCTGGGTTGTGAAAACATAGTATAAAATTTATGTATGATACCATATGAAAAGAGAATTTTGGCAAGGAAGTGGTAAAATTTCACAATGAAACTGTTAAATTTAATCTTCAAAGGCTTGAGGATGAATTATTGATAATTATTCCCATTCACCGCTTGTTGGATCCGTTCAATTCATTGATCTAAATAGCTCAATAGGTCACGTACAAGTTTCTGTCGTTCGTGAATAAGTAAGAATATACATAAATTGACGTGAAATATCATTGATTCTGAACTATTATTTTTGAACAATTACAACTTTCTAGATATGCCACTATAAATATAAATACAGAGAGAGAGAGAAAGGGGAGGGGAGAGGAATGGGGAGAGGGGAGGGGAGATGGGAGGGGAAAGGGGAGGGGAGAGAGAGAGAGAGAGAGAGATCTTTTAATGTATGATTTTATATGCATACATATATATATAAATAAATGTAGAACTATACAAATTTTATGGCCACGATAACTGCCATAATTTTGCATAAATTAGATGGCACATTCAAACTATTATACATCTGGATGTTAGTATGGAGGCAATTGGTTTGAAGAACAAAATCAAGAATATTAGAGAAACAATTGTCACTCAAATAACCTACTGGGAACAGATATAGTTAGTAACTGCCAGACAGCTTTGTATTTTTTAGTGATTTTTTACTAGCTGGAGATAAAAAAAAATAAAACTAGTAAATTCTAGGAACTAGTTTTTGCTCATTCTTATTTCCGTATGAATAACAATTTGCTAAAACTAGGTAGTTTATACTAGGGCCATCCGGTGGTAAGCTAGTATATTCTAACTATTTAGAATTAACTAAACCTTTTTTTTATAGGCGAAAAACCTCGATGGTTATCATCGCCTGATATAAACTAAGCCCTAGTAAATACTTCGATGCCACTCTTTAAAGTCTCAACATGAAATAATATAAGTGTCACTCTTTGTTGCTTGTTTAAATCACTTCTGTTTTATCTGTCTGCAAGTGAGGGCGTGTAGGTAGTTTACATGATGTCTGATGTAGAGTTCGATGCACTAGTTTTTGAGGTGGGCAAATTGACAGAGCATTCTTGGTGAAAATAGTTAACAAATATCCAGTTGTGTTAGACAAATCTAAACTACCCTCTGCAATGGAATCAAAAACTAAATCCTTAACTTAAATGACTAAATAATTTTGTAAAGTTACAGGAAAGATAATAACTGAAACGCAGGTGAAAAATCTGATGAATAATATGAAAACTGCTTTGAAGAAGAAAACTGATTTGAAAGGTAGGGGAAACAAAGTGATAAAACTTAAAGACTGGGAAAAGGGCTTATTAAACATCATGAATAAAGAAGAACATCCTGTATTCAGCAAAGTGCCCAGTGTCTTATCGGGTGGTGTGAAGAGAAAATTGGAGAAAAATCCAAACTTATCCTACAAATAACACCGACAGTGAATTGGAAAGTACTGCTTCAAAAGAGAATGTTAAAATTCCAAAAACAAAGGCCACTTAACAAGAATGAGACTGAAGAAACAAATAGTTTGTCTGTGCCAGAAGTTCAACGTCTAGTTATTCTCCAGCAATTGCAACTGAACGAATTTAAACCTGAGAAAGAAGAAAAGCTGCAGTTAGAGCACCTTCAACAGCTTGGAAATTCCAACGCACAGCAGTCAACATTACTAACAACACTGATGGTGACTTAGTTGACAAAATCCATTATACTCTTCTTATTATTAAAGGTATCATTTCTATAATTAAAATAAACATATCCTTCCATAATCCATATCCTTACAGTAAATAGTATATTAAATAATTGAAAAAGGGGAAAATAGGCAGACAAAAATATTTTTAGGTGCACGCCCAGATGGGTGGGTCAAACTATGTACCCACGTGGGTACTTAGTGGTAACTCCTACTACGTGCTTTCGTAAGTAGGTTCCACTACGTATCCACGTGAGCACAGAGTGGTACCTACCCATCTGAGCGTGTACCTAACAAGCATTTTTGTTTGTGTTTTTTCTCTTTTTTTGTTTTTGGAAGGATGTGGATTATGGCAGGATATGTTTATTTGAATTACAGAAATGAAACATGCTGTAATAACAAGAAGATTACAATGGATTAATTTTCACAAGGTCTTTGGGCAATATGTTGTGACATGCCTCTTCGTTTTAGTTATCCCAGTTGACGTGTGGCTCGACTTTTAAGTTGACCTTTTGGATTTTGATCGTTATTGTTCCCATCTTGATCTAAAGTTTCCATCGTCATCGTTCCTGATCGTTTAGGTGCTTTGCCACATTATGAAGGACTAAGCATGACACAATGACCTTTTGAAAATTTTATAATGACACGCAAACACAGTTTGCTAGAATAAAAAACCGCTTTTTAAGCTGTCCAAATACTCATTCTACGATAGCTCTTTCTCACGAATGAGTTAAGTTGAATTACCTGTCTTGTGCGTTTCCTTTTCCGGGAAAGAAGTTATAAGCCATGGAGAGAGTCTATATCCAGAATCAACCAACATACAAAAAGCTCCGTCATAAAACAAATTGTGTTCCTTATAATGCCCCTTCTCCACATTCTGGCATAGCGGACTCTACCAGGCCACTCAATTGACACACTTGTGACTTTTTTGAGTGGCATCGTAGGTTAGGAACGTTTTAGTTAGGATAACCTTTTCTGTTAATGTATTCATATATTCATCGCCAAATAAAGAAGGCTTTTTAATTTCTGCATGTGAACAGTCTAAGGCTCCAATAACAGTAGACAATTTAAATCGATTTTTCCATAAAAGTGCTGCCTCATTCATTTCGTCCAAAGTTGAAGGGAATTTTATCCATTTATCAACGTTTTCAACTATGTTATTCATTACAAAGTGGGTGGTTTTGACTACAGTGCTCTGATGAACGCCTGCGTCGTTGGCAACTTCACTCTGAAAACCTGAAACAATATTTGTATTTCTTGAAATAAGAGTATTACGAGTAACTGTACTGTATTCACAAAATACTATAGCTATCAATCTTTCCCCAAACACTTAAAAATCTTAAATACAAAATTAATCTGTATAACACATTGTAAATTTGCTAACATATTTGTAATGCCCGCCTGGATCAGCAAGGTAACGCAGTAGAATTTCCATTTTTTTTTTGTCAGAGGAAAGTGCTGCACCTCGAGTCTCATCGTGATCAGGTAAAAACTCAGAAGTCAAAAATGCAATGTTCTCTTCATTATACCTCAGTAACTGTTTACAATTACTTATATTTCTTCGTTTAAGGTAAGTCTTTCTGCAACGAACTTGCAAAACATCGTAATTTTGTTAGCAACTCAAAAGTAGTCTGTCGTACCTCTGGCATGAAAAATATTAAGAATACACCATCGCTGGGTAGTAAAAACTAATATTTATTCATTCGGCAAGTTTAGAATATTCTAGTTATCCAGTGAGATTAGAATTTACTATTGGTACCTAGTACATTCTTTACAGTTTTATTTATATCAAACATAGAATATAATTGAAATTGCCTTAGTTTAAACAAATACTAGTTTTTATTCATTCCACTCATTGTCTTTTTAAAAAAGTAGCTGACGTTACAGGTAGTAAAAGGAGTCCTTGAGAATGAGGTGATGAAAAGAGGAGAAGCTTGATAAATGGTATGTTATCAAAGAATTACCTTGACACCTTATGAGTTTACTAAGGCAAGAGTGTTTCAGCACGGAAAACAGAGGCAGATGGACCACTACAGGAAGCTGATCGACAGGATTTTAAGTCTCGCAGCCAAACACAAAGTCTTACTTGGTTATTTGTAGACCGTATCTTATAAAATAGGTAAATTTAGTAACAATCAATTTATTTACATACATTCCTTATAAATCGTTGGATGTATAAAACCCTTATACATCAAAACCACATATTTTTTTAGTGTTACATCTAGACAGCGGTGAGATGTATTGGACTTTTAATAATGCAACCTTACACAGTTAATATAGGCTGAGATTAATCAGAAGTTTCATTTTATCTCGGTGTTGAAATCTGGATAAAACTGGAAACCTGTAAAACCATTCTTTCTCCAATCGAAACATTGTAAACAATGCTCTATTGATTCAATTTTGTATGCGTTATGTAAATAAATAAAATGTATACATATTTAAGATAGTAAACCTGTGTGTGATTGAATATAAATTTACATTTAATGTGAATTTATTGCAACTGTATAAAACTATATGTTTGTTATTGATAAGGTGTTGATAAGGCCAAATAATAAATATTATAATATTCTGCATTATATAAACAATAATGGGCACATGACTTGAATGCTATTTGAGTGACTAATTTGAGTTGGTTTGTTACAGTAATTTGATCGCTTTAATAACTGTGTAGATCTGTTCCCATCACGCTGCGAGGGAGTTTAAACGTACACTAAGACATGAACAAATTACGATTACCTTTCAAAAGAATGTAATGAAGGTGAGTAATTATCTAATATAGATGAATTAGTTTTGTAGTGATCCGGATATTAACTCATTACATAACGCAGACATTTATCTGCTCTAATAATCCAATAAATAGAGTATCTCAAGTCAGATTAGGTAAGTTTGATTTTAAAGTAGAAACATCTAAACTATTGGTTCGTAATTACAGTTTTTATTCGAGCTTGGAATATCTTTCTTGTTTTTAAATTGATGAGAATATATCTTTAAAAGTAAATGTATGATGTTTTTACGAAAATTGTTGAAAATCTATAATGGTTGAAAGTTTTGAAATTCATTATTAATTAAATAACCACTATCTACAGCAAAAGGACAAAAATAACATCTACTACAATTTAGTCACATTTATCTTTCCTTTAACGTACAATATTGTTTTATAACTTACTGTACATACTACACAGATTAGTCGTGGAATTATTAAACAAAATATATCTTTTGATTAATCTACGAGTTTTTCTTTTACAGTGAAAGAAAATACAAGAATTTAAAAACTGTAAAAATAAACTAGTTCATAATTTTAAATTGTGTATTTATTTTAATAACCATGACAATATGGGATGTAGAAAAGTTAAAGCACAATTATTTCAATGATTGAAAATTTGAATACTTTAAAGTTATAACTTTTGCAATTAATATTTCTACACAAACTTTAGCAATATCTATTTCCTTTGGATCCCAATAGTTTATACATCAATTAATACTTTCCTATATCGAATAAATGTTAAATGGATTGGTAATATCTACTTTTGTAATAAATTTAGAACTTGTTATAATTTACAGAAATGATTTATCCTTATGATTATTCCAATATTTTACTTTTACATAAACTAATTCTATTTGAATAAGTGCCAAAACGTATAACAGTGAATTATTCTGATATTATTGTTTGTCGTGAAACTTTTTCCTTTATGTAGCAATGAACTGTTCAAACTATTATTTCATTTTCAAATATTTGCATATTCCAATATTATATCTATGTTAATTTGTTTTTTTGTCTGATTTCATTTTGTGAATAGTTTCTACTAATGTAACAAAATATAGTACTTTTATAAAATTTGTAGTAGACAAATTACTTTTTTTTATTAACATAATGTTGTTAAAACAGCTGTACTGTGAAACAATAATAATACAACTTTTAATGCATCATGAGAATATGGTAAAAGTGTTTCTCTTCCCAAAATATAACTGCTTTTTGGACAATTCATTGAACTTCCTTTGTTTTGTACATTTTTTGGATATTTTTTAGAGTTTATATCGTACAGGTAAGCTATGCGAATGGTGCATTGTCAAATATTTTCGTCGATAAAACTTTATATTACAGTTTTGTTTTTGTTTTTGTAAAAAAATATTACAAAATATTTAGGTAATTGATACTGATTAACTTATGTTTTTTTTACTTGTTTCCTACCTTTATAATTCGTAACGAGAACAATACTCTATGTAACGAGAGAAACATAAATAATTGTTTTAACATTTTCTTACTTTTAAGTTATATCACTTTAAATTTCTAACTTCCAGCTCATATCCTAATCGAAGGCACCTTTAAAAATAATAATCATAATCCAGGAAAACGTTAAATTAAACCGTTAGTCAGTCAAAAAAATAACGAACCAGTTACCATATCGATTAACAATTTTCCTCCAAATAACACTGTATTACCGCTTCATATTGCTTCTAACTTTTAGATTAGTTCTGGAAATGTCAGATTTTGTACCTACTTAAAACATGGCTGCCAGAAGAACTTTCGCCTATCGCCGATCGTAGTTCATTGTTATTTATCTCAATAAGGACATCAACCTCCAAATCCCATGTTACTAATACTTTAAGCTTACAGGTAAATATTTAGTTTTAGGTTATCCTTGGAGTTATCTCTGCAGTTGGCGAATAATTTTAACATTTATTAGATAAAGGAAATTAGCTCTATTGTTTCTGCTTTCATTTGGAAATAATCGTGATTTATGAACTTACTATCATTCCAAAAATATTCCAATCAACCAATATGTTCAATTAGATAACTACAAAATAAATTAATAAGGGTAAAATTCATGTCAGTAGTAATTTGGAAAATAATTTTATTATTTTATTAAGAAAGCATATTGATATCAATGTTTGTATAAAAGCCAATACATTATATTATTCCTAATGTGGTTCATAACCACTTTGTGTTTACATTAACGTCGCGAGTTGAATATATCTTGAAGTGTTTGATGTTTTTGGAGAGACACACTATACTACAATTTATTTAACCATTGTTTTGATATAAACCATTTAACGAAGTTTGTAAACGAATGAGAACTGTGCACTGTGTAAGATGAACGTTTTTGTTTTTTTATTGTTCACAGATTAGATCATTATTAAAGTAACGCTGACTGTATATAACTAATCTATTTCCAAGTTATGCAATGATAACATAACACTTGTACTATAGTTTCACAGAAAAACTCTGCCACCAGTCTTCAGATTTGATTATATTTCCTACTTCTTTGAGTTTTAATAAACATAGAACATTTAATTTGTTTTATTAATAACCTTTAAAAAACTATTAAAGGTTAAACTATCACTAATAATATTCTGTGATTAATAATACTTTTATTTATTCTTTCAAAATATAGTATTTTATTAAAAATTTAACGTTGTACGTACAATTACACTAGTGACATTTTTGAGGTTCAATTTCATATTCTATGATAAATCATTTATAACCTTTTATGTTATAACATTATTCATTCAATTGACGGTTTTACATAATGCAAATTTTGTATTACTCACGCTACATCATGTTCTAAGGTCAAAATGGAAAATGCTTATATACGTAAAGGATTTAAATAATTTCCGAAGTTATTCAGTTAAAATTGGTAAAAAAATAAAGAAGCATTCATTTTATTATTAAATGTTAAAGAAGGAAAAGTAATTTTACAATACAGAATTGACAAATGCCTAAACAATCTAACACAAACTAATAACTGGACTAAAATGCGTACTTTTAAAATACGTTCTAGAACCGTAGTTATAGTTATAGTTGCTCAAAAAACTCAATAACCATCGACACTTCTTATTATCTTACGTAATAAGAAAGCGAATACTCAGTTATAAATTAGAGTGCTGTGGTCTATTATTTAGGTTACAAAATTTAAATAGTTAGGTCGGCCGCACACAAAATTTGACACGACACGGCAGGACGAGACAACACGTCGAAACATTAAACACGGCGTTGAATTTGGTGGAGAGCCGCTCCACTACACGAGGGACACGACAGTGACGCTGAATAGTAACAAAAATGAGGGAAATCCAAGTGGTTTTGTTCCCACGTATTTTATTGTGACAGAAGCGAGTAGTTAAAGATAGCCCAGTTTACCATAGAAAGTTAGGATGATGATGTGGCTTTGATGTTGTAAACTATATTCAGTTGTTGGATGTACGGCCATCGAGGGAAGTAATGGTTCACAGCAAAAATCAAGCTCAGAATATTGGTGGGAGGGTAGTCGAAATTACCCACCAAGTTTTACAGTTACTTTCGAAAAGCATTAATACTTTTTAACACATACTAGAAAAAAACACCCGAGAGGAATGATTGTCGCTAACTTTGCGATAAGTATAACAAAATCCTGTAAAATATTATATACTAGCTATTACATTCTAAAATCGCAGTTTTGTAAAAGGATTCTTAATATTAAACATTTAAACAAAATTATTCACCTATGTGTGAATACACACAAATTTGTGTGAAACATTATTTAAAAAATGTCCTTACGTATAGATAGATAAATATGCATAAACATGGATACATAAACAGCAGTTTGTACTGACTATCATAGTCATTTGATAAATAGTAAACACCAGTATATAAATTATATAAATTAAAACATGATAAAATGGAATGAATAATTTTAGTTGCAGCGTTGTTTAAAAAATTATTAAAAAAATTTAACAAAAATTCGTTATTTGTATTTGTTTACCCGCTGCTGAAGGCTACTAATGAGTTAAACAATTTATAAAACCAAGAATAACATTGAACATTTCATTATGAACGAACAGTACATAATACATTTTATAATTCAATGAAAAGAGTTTTGGTAATTAAATTTATGGAAACACATTTGCTCGATCGTGTCTTTCGTGAGTAGTACAGTCAACGAAGCAAACAAATGGACTTCAACTTCAAAAACCCAAAAGTTTTGAATCTTACCTATTGATGAACAAACCAAAGGTCCTGATAAATCAGAGACGAGGTCTAGTGGAAATGATTTAAAACATGTTAATCTTGTAGATTTTTTAAAATTATCTCGAAAACTATTGGTTGGAGCTAAATTGTGACTATATAAGCTACATAATTAAAGCTTGTAAAATTTGCAACAAAATTGATACCTTGCATTTTTTTCGTAGTTACGGAGTTATACGGTGTTAAAGAATGATTTTTCAAAACTGTAACCGGGTGCGTATTGATACAATTTAAAGTAAGTATTTTACCGAAATATTCAATTTAACTTTGCAATATAATTCACAAATAATTCAATATTAGAATATAAATAAATTTAATATCATTATAATTCTTAATGTCCATTAGAGCCATATTATATTACCTTAGGGCAATGGCGTAGACAGGATTGTTGAATGGAGGAAGGGGGTAAGTCTGAAAGGTGATAGTATAGGAAATGTGAGATTTAACTTTAAAAACAAAGTTTAACGTAAATTTAACAAAGCACAACTGTTACAGGTAATGTTAGATCCTTATCTTATAACAATCTTAAATGACATTTTGTCTTAGGTTCTGTCTGTAATTTGTTGTCTTTACATTGCCGTTCAAAAAGGAAGTAATCAAACTAGCTTGCCTTTTATGTTTATTAATTTTTAATTTTACTGTACAGCAATTAACCAACACACTATCAAACATACGCACAAACTACAGATTGCCTTTAGTAGAGCAGGACGAGTAATGCTGTTAACAAACATAATATTGGATAAAATTGACATAAATACAGATGAGAGTAAAGTTATTTGTGAGCTCACAGCAAATTTTTAGAAGAGTCTCCTTCGCTAAGCGAACTTCAAGAAAACTACCATTTAATAAAACTAACTGAGAAATTTAAAAACTAATTGAATGTGCTGCTGAGAAGTGGACCAACAAAAACCCTTTGGGTCCAGTTATTCAATATGACTTCTTTTGCCGAAGGATGATTATACTCATTCAAAACGTTAAGATCATCTAAACTGTGTCAAGAATATGATACCATATTTTTATGCATCTGGGCATTTTTCTTATGCCAAATCAAGCTATTTGTAATTTTAAGACAGGATGAAACTACCTTTGTCATGACTACAGCAAAATTACACAATTTTATAAATAAAGCTTTTTTTACAATCTGAAGAATTGCCCGATTTTGGACTGGAGTTTGGTCAGATATAACCATAGAAATGGCCCTGATGAGTAGCATGAAGAAAGTAGGTTGTTTTACTCGAGGACGTCGCATTACAGACAGTGTACTGATGATTTAAATTAATATATTACACTTATTTATATTCAATATTTTAAATATTGAATTATTTGTGAGTTATACTGAAACATTAAATTAAATTTCAGTAAAATACCTTCATTAAATTTCATCAATACGCACCATGTTACAGCTTTGGAAAATGCATTCTTTAACGCTCTGTAACTCCGTAACTATGAGGTAAACACAAAGCATGCAAGGGATTGATTTTGTTGCAAATTGTGTCTCCTTTAATGTTCTATATTGTCACGATTTAGCTCCCACCAATAGTTTTCTATATATTAACAAAAAATCTAAAAATTAACCTGTTTTCGGTCATTGCCGTTAGAGCTTGCCTCTGATTCATCAGGATTTTAGGTTTATACATAACTACCTACAAATAAGTATGCAAAGTTTCAAAACTTTTTGATTTTTTTTAAGGTGAAACGATTCGTTGACTGGATTTCCTTGACTGTTTTCTGTGCTGTTGAAGCGGTGTACGGTACTCTCCAACTTAGAAAAATATAGTAAAAATAATATAGGAAAACTAATTACTATAGTAATGTTAGAATGTTAGTTCAAGTTTCAACAAAAATATTAACAACGGGATCATGCATGTGAAAATAAATTTAAAAATCACTTGACAAATTTGAAAGTCAAGCAGCCACAATGATTTTCATTCAATGTTATTTAGTGTAAAGTTAGCTAATAATAAAGCTTACTAGGTTCGGCGCTATACTTATTTACACCCTCGTCTTAAATAAAAAGAAATCATAGCTGAGAAAATTAGATTTTAAATAATAACAACTCACGAAAAAAACTATTACTTTTTGTTTTTTCAAAAGTAAATTTAAAATGTTTGGATGATTAAGACTTAATCATAGGCCTATTTCTTCCAAGATATAAAATATATTTTTTCCATTAGTTTTACTGGAATAATAAATAATGTTGTATCTAGTCTTCCACTGTTATTTAAAAAAATTTCCCATACAGTGAAAAATGTAGGATTTATATTTATCACTTTAGTGATTTGAGCCACTTGCTTGGTACGAGCCTGTGAGAACCAAAATGGTATAAGTCAAGTTGTACTCATTTTGATATACAAAGGGTTTTATTAGAACTTTGACCATAAATCACAAATCAATCTGGGGTGTAATATTTTGGTCCAAATTGATTGTTATTGAGTTACTTAAACTTTTTATATCAGTTTTGATATAATTTAGCCTATGACGTAATAGTCATATATGACCAAAATGACTTATACCACTTTGGCTTTTAACAATTTTCAACATGTACATATGGATAACAGTAATTCTAAGACTAAGTTACACAATAATAAAATTATGTTTTATTGAAGAATAGCGTATAAAAATTGCACAATAATGACAAATGAGTTATCTTCTAAAAATTGGCGAAAAGTCAAAAACTTAAAATGTGTCTTTTATTCTGAGGCCTCCCCATTGCTTTCATCTTCTAATTCACTTTCATCACTTGCATCAGAGTTAGATAAAGGACACTCTTCTGTTGCATGTTCTGAAGCGTCGAGGTTATCATAAAATGCATGTTTTACTGGAGGTATAAACGGAAGTAGGTCGTACATATCTTTCTTTTTGTCATCCTTAACTGGCCGACGGTTGGTGTACAATCTCGAAAGTGAAATCTTTCCAAGTTTAGTAATGGGTCTACCCCGCTTTCCAGGTTTCAAGTCTATTTTGCAAAATTCCATATCTTCATTTAGGCTTTCCTTGTAGAATATTATAAAAGGATCTTCTTTTGTGTACCTCAGCCATTGTATTTGAAGCCAAGAAAGTGGTTGCCCCAGGTGATTTTTTTTCCTTTTTGTGATAGCTTTAAGTAAACTTTTAACTGAAAACAAATCTGATCGAGACATAACTTTTAAGTGGTATGGATGTTTCTTTTTACATTTTACTATCCCATCATACCAGTCTTGAGGATCAAAGATAGGCCTTGGTTTGTTGTATGTTTCAATAACCCCGAAATCAGCATCGTTAGGAAGATAGGAGTGCCCAGTCACCATGAATTTGTGATCAATTATTTGAATGTTATGGGTGTCCTGTTGAACAGAATGCATGCAAGCTACAGCTGTGTTTATACTTCTGTTCTGTCCACCACAACTGTCACTGAACATTACAATGTGTTCACACTCACTGGGGACAGCAACTTGCTGTATGTGATACAATACACTGGAGATAATTTCCTCTATACCCCGGGAGCCTGTAGTTTCATCCCAGGTGTACATGTATGCAGATCCTGAAGATAGTTCATGGCACCCAAGGTTATACAAGTACATATTGCGTTTATAATATGCAATAGATACAGACAATTTGGGGAATGGTAAGGCCTTTTGTAGGTCAAATGTTAATCCATAGATCTTTTTGTTACCTTTGCATAATTCTTTAAGGTTGTCTAGGGCAGTTCTCACCGATTCAGCCTTTCTTAAATGCACTTCATGCTCAACTTCAGTTTCAACTTTTTCCTCAGGACTAATAGTGCTACTAATTTTCATTTTGTATAAGTCACACTTTTTGCAAGTATCCTTGCGGGGGTGTTTAAAGTGAAGGTTGAATCGAGTATTAAATATTTTGCGATAAATGTTTTCGGTGACTGGATTCTCACAGTTAATATTCTTGCAGTGATCTAGGTACTGGTTATATATTGCCCTTATGTTCAAACCTGGGGAAAGGTACCTTCTATTAGGGTTATGATGCCTTGTATAATGTGAGGTCACCTTGGGGAAACTAGAGATATGATCACATACAATTTTCGTTGCCTCTTCTGTGGTTTTGTTAATTGGGACATGCTTACCTCGGTTGTCGTTTCCGGGTTCAATCCCCTTTAAAATTTTTCAAGCAATCTCTGCAAACGCCCATTTGATACCATAAATGTGTTTAAAAAAAACTGTTTACAAAGCTGGAATGTTTCTAATTCATTTTCCCCATCATCTTTATTTGACTTTAAGTAATACTTTACAGACTGTTTCCTTTGTACTGTTCCCTTTCGTGGACGACGACAAGCTGGCGCACTTTGATGGCAAAGACCAGTTAAATATGCATTTTGTGTTATAAAAGAGCCTGTTTTATAAAAGGTTTCAAATAGTTTTTGTCTGTTTTCTTTACTTATTTTTTCGTGGCATTTTAATTTACAAGAGCATGGAATGTTTTCAAACTTTTTCTTTTCAACCTTCTTACCTTTTTTGGTTGTGTACTCCTCACCAGAATTTCTACACCTTTTTCTTTTCTCTTTAGAACTGTGTCCTCTTATCCGCTTACGGGTTGTTTTTGTAGGCCTTGTTTTCTTATGCACTAGAGTCGTATTGAGAGTCCCATCTTCTCCTGTATTTTCTTCACCATTTTCATCATTGTTATTCTGGTTGTCATTAGCTCCAACAGGGGTGTCACTGTCAGACACTTCACTATCTGAAAAAAAAAAACTATAATAATGATGACATAACTTAAACTGTAAATGTAGCTTCAAACTTAATAAATGAAAAAACAATAGAATGTTATTTGATTTATTTATTAGATAGTAAAATAAACGGCACTAAGAAATTGGCACAAACTTTCTACCATTGACCATGGTTTCTTAAAACTAATTTTGTTTACTTATGTTATGTAATCATCCTGCCAAAATACAAGTTGAAAGTGAGTTTCATATCAATATGTTGAAGAACATTAAAGTTGTTTTTTACCAAACTTACCTAAATTCTTGGGTTCATTGTGATAGCTCAAGAAATGTAAATTTACAATGATTTAAAAAAATGACACATACACACACATAGACAGCATTGTAAAAATCACATTTTTTTACTCAGGGGATGTTGAAGAACATTAAAGTTGTTTTTACCAAACTTACTTTTTTTACAGTCACATAACTTTCTCTTATACTACCTATAAAGGGAGAAAGTAAAAATAATAACAAATAATTAGTCTATAATACAATTGGTTGTTACAGAAAATAACATAACCTCACTTACCTTCATCAGTTTCAGTAGGTATATATTCAGATCCAGAAAAAGCCAAAATAGATGGATCACTAACATCATCGTCACTATCTTCCATTCTATAATCATCATGTGTACTCATTTTCTTATTAATTCCATCAAATAACCAAATTTTTCAGAGAGAGAAACGCACTTTCACAACAGCTACACAATGGATAAGCGGCAGACTGTGAGAGGCAAAGTGGTATAAGTCACTCCAGTAGCTGCCAAAGTGGTACAAGTCTGACTTATACCACTAATGCTCTCAACGGAGACAGTTATTCGTTGATAGCAAAAACAGACACCCTCTGTATAGGCTTTAAATGACGTCATCTGACTAAGCTCACTTTTCCCATAAATAGTTTGGACCAAATCCTGCTCAGTAGTACCAATAACTCAAAATTTAAAAAAGTTGACTTATATCACTTTGGCTCTCACGGGCTCTTTAAAAATTTTTCCCATACAGTGAAAAATGTAGGATTTATATTTATCACTTTAGTGATTTGAGCCACTTGCTTGGTACATTGTGGTTATTTGTATTTTTTTTTATTAAAAGTTTAAAAAAAATATAATGCAAATCATCAAGTTTGTTTAATTACAAAGTAAATGTTGAATAAATATGTAGTAAATGAAATCACAAATTATGTATCGAATATTTTTTTTTATACATGCAATAACTTAATATTTTTTTAAATATTTTGCATTCAAACACACAAAATTGGCAAATTTATTAAGTTTAATTAATATACAAGGTGCTTTGCACAAATATAATTCAAATTAGAAAAGTTTTGACCTGTATCATGTGAAGAGCGTGGATACATAAAACGTAACTCTGTTGCAACTGACATATTCATGAAGTCAAATAAGTACAAAATGAACAACTTACTCTAGTAAATCAAACCAAGAGACGTGGACAGTTTTATTTGAACCGAGTTTATAATCTTGTTGTGAATAGTCCTTTATATTTCCTTAATTTATTTCACCTGCTTTTTAATAGTAAATAAAATGGTTTATTTTTATGAAACTTTTATAAATCACATGTTATTAGTTTCGTAAGTTAGGTACTTGGAGATCCCTTCAGTCATCTAAAATTCAGCGTTTCCCAACAGTTTACACTAACATATATACTTACGTAAATCCACACATAACACATGTTTTATATACGTAAAAATTTAATAGCAGAGTTTGGTTGAAGTTTGTAAATATAAATATTTCCTAGGAATTTTATTTTTTACACAGCAAATATCAAGACATTTGTAAGAATTTAACAATTAAATAGTCTACTTTTAGTAGTAAAAGCAAGCAGTAAAAGTAATTATTATATTTGTAGATCCGATGATATTAATTCAGAATTATTTGGATCATAAGTAAGCTATTCCGAAACCAGTTATGTAATATTTAGGACAGACTAATAAGGTGAGAATTAGTCATTAAAATCTAAACAAATTATTTTTAAATTTGTGTCCCTAAGATGGAATGGAACTCTCATTAATTTTGTAATTATTTATGTCTATTATTGGTTAGTCTCATATTTTGCAGTTTGCAGAAGTTTGTGATTGAATATTCGCTGTCTCAACTGTTTTAAAACACGTTTAACATGATTAATAATTTAATATTTTTATTTAAAATTGGTCGAACTAAACAGAACTTAGCTCAGAATAAGGAAATGTATAAAACAAACAACTCATGTTTAATTTTACTACGATAAATCATTGCTAATAATTGCAAATACTTTTTGTCAGACTTATTAAATAAGTTTATTTAAATATAACTTTGCCGAACTCTTGGATACCAGTATGGTATATTCAAGACCATAAACCATGTTTTACGATGATTACAGCTTTGATGAAGAAACAGTTTGTTTTAAGGCGAGACTAAAGCTTAATGACGAAGTAACTGTATAGTACAGAACATTATCTAACGAGATCCAGAGATCCATAGCTTTAATACTATTAAACAAAGAAAGATATCATACTTAATAATACTCCCGTTAAAGTATTTAGCCAACCGTGTTTCAGTAAATGTATATTGTTATTTAAAATGTTTAAATCAACTATAGGATTACGTTGGGATTTTATTCTCTAAGATCTTCTTATTAAAATACTTATAATCAAGAGGACTTCAAGCTTTGAAGTCAGGTACTCTAATCTCCAAGCAGCAATGCCTTTAATTACTTAGAAGTAACACTATATTATGAGGCTTTTATTTTAGGAGGATGAGGTCAGTCATTGATTAGTTGTTATAAAATAGGCTAATCACACAAGTGTAATCGGAGATTTTACAACATACAGTACTTTAAAGTACTATTTATAGTAAAACCATTTTAAAAGAGTTTATACAACTTATATTCTACAGAGTCCTTAAGTTTTGTTTCTTTGTACTATATTTATTTTTATTAAGAAATTCATAATTTCTGTTGATCTTACAAATTAAACTTAAGAATAATTTTATTCACAAAAATTTTAATAATTTCTCCAATAAAAGCGCAATTAAAATACAAACTGATTAACACCATCCTAAAAATTAAAGTTTTCTTAAGTAACCCATAACAAGATGCTCTTAATATTCTAACGTTTTTGACAGAGATATTTAATTATTACAAATTAAATGTTCAACATGAGAAATCTAATATTTGTTGAAATTTTAATTTACATTCATTATGTAAAATTATCTTATCAGATTGTGTAAGTAAAGCCAGAGCTGTTAAATTTAACTAACATGACATAGTAAAGTTTTACTGCTACTGGTGTGTATTCATTTTCTTACTTTGTTATTTGCACAAAGCCTGTTTCATTTTTATAGAAGATGAAATGGTTTCGCTCCAAATTGAATGCTGTGTTCTTTGTTCTGTTGCTATAGTAACGGTATCAACCTACGTAATCCTAGGGTGCAATCGTCGAAATAACTATTATATTGTTGTTGCTGTTATGAAGCAGCAGGAATGTAACTACTACAATACAAGAAATATAAACTAAAAATAATCAATATATATCTACATAAATGTTGTCGTTATAAAGCAGAATTTTTATAAAATAAATACTACTAGGCCTATATAACTCATGGGATGTAGATTAAAAATGAATTTTTAAATGGCTACGGTAAAATATTGTATAAATCTTATATCGTGTCACTATCATATAACAGAAAATAAAACAAATACCAAATGGTTACTTTTGTGTCGTATTTTCAGCCAATTTTGTCTATAATGTTTTTTGTTACCAACGCATTCCATAACGTAATGGTTTTGCATCAATTACCTAGATTTTTTCTTTTAACATTAAGTAATTGCATAATGTTGCTCAGTAAATAACGGATATTATGCACAGAACATGTAATTTAGTAGAACCGGCATCAATGGCCGGGCGGGGTGGAGTGATGTAAGTCAAACCTCGTAGCTGTTCCCCCACCTCTCTTACCCTCTCAGTTCCTTCACAAGCGCTTTCTCTATTACCTTTTTCTATGAATTGCAACTGTTTTGTTCCCATAAATAGTTTTTTGGGGTTTTTTTTTGTGCAATTGAAACTCACAAGGGCTTAAGGCCAAATAGTTGTCAGTTAGACCTACTTAATGCAATTACATTAATAATTGTTTTAATGAATTCTGAATGTTATGAAACATATTAATATTCGGACAATGAACAAAATAAATAAAACACATTTATTGCACATTTGATACTATCTTTATTTTATAGTGAACCAAGGTTTCAACAATTACAGTATTGTAAATAACTTATTTAAACCATGGTTCACCGTGTGAAAGTTTAAATGAAATGAATATTAGAAACGTAACATTTTAGTTTTATTAATTTTGTTTTACTTCATTGCCAGAATGTTTATTAGTTAACATAACATAATTGATAATTGGTATGAGGGTAAGTTTCATAAAAAAATTACTTTTTGAAATTGCATTTATATTTACATATTATTATTTAGGTATTTAAGTATAGACAAAAAATATTGTCCCTGGAACAATACTAATTTGTTGTTTCTCGACCTTATTTTATTTTTGTGAATTTGATCGTTGACCTAATTTATGTGATGAAATTAATATCCTTATTTTAAAATAATATGCCCCTATGCTTTTTAAAAGTAATGGATAATGAGTTTCTTGTTTTAAAAAGTGACCTGTTGACGAAAAAAACCTTTTCGCCACGCACTCCTTTAAAAGCAAACTTGTAAAAAAATATAAATTTTGTTTTTTTATTTGTTTTTTTTTCGTAAAATTTTAGAAAGTTTATAGAAGTTAGGTCTTTTCCGGGAAGTAACATCCCTCCTCTCTGCTTATCAATAACAATCCTTTTCTTTTTTCTTTCGTCTTTCTCCTGCACTCCTTCCAGGCATCCTTGGCACTTAATGTTGGTGTTTATGTTTATTATAAATTATTATTATTAATATTGTTTAAAACTAGAGGGCTCTTTAAAACTAGATGTTTTACCCTCTGCTCTCTTCGATCGCCAACCCCTGCGGTGACTCGCGTCGAAGCAAATGCAAACAGGTTATTTTATATAAATAGGCCCTACTATTAAATTCTAATATGTCTTATTAATTTTAATTAGGATGGATCATAGTGATTTATTATTTTTAAATTCCTTAATTTATTAAGGGTTTATTATCTAGTGTTAAGGAAAGTATAACAGTCAACATTTTTACTACATTTTCTCCCCTTAGTAGCAGACGACAAGTATGATACTTTTTTATGTATGTTGTAAAATATAAATGAACAAATTTTCAGTTCACTAACTGTTTAAGGAAAATATAACAATTAATTTGTATTGCTTTAGGGTTTGATTTAACCCGTAAATCAAAATTAATTTTAGCCTATGTTACTCAAGGATAGCGTAGCGTTTTATTAGCAAAACTATTTTTTCGATCAGTTCAGTAGTTCTAGAGATTACCCCTACACACAAACAAATAAAGGAAAGAATTTTACCTCTTTATAATAGGCTAATATTAATAATGATAATAATGATGTTCAAATCAAATTATTTCGTATATTTTATAACAGCAGTTATAATAAAGGTTAAAAGAACCAGCAAGGCTCAGGTGCTGAAATATTAGAGCAAACAGATGTTTTATCTGTTATTTTATTAAATTGGTTCCAATGGTAATAAATGTAAATACATGTGATCATTCATCAGTGCCTAACCTAAGATTTTTTCTGACTAAATTTACAAATATTGAAATAAAAAAGACTTTTATCAAAATGAATTCAGGCCTATGTTTACTCAGGGATAATGTAGTTTGTGTTAGTAAAACTATTTTTTCAATCGGTTCAGTAGTTCTAGAGATTACCCCCTACATACAAACAAACAAATTTTACCTCTTTATAATATTAGTATAGATACTTACTGATGAAAAGTTATCGGAGGGCTAACTGTTTTATCAGCTTCTCTCATTCTGCAACCAAAGGCCACACAACAAGGCATTATAACATAAAAAAACAACAAAACACAAAAAATAAACTTCAATAACAAAGACTAAACAAGGAGTAACATAAACACACGTGAAGATTTCTGATGTAACGTGGAAGGTGTAGGCAATGAATACAGAAACTATAAGAAGCGCAATGTATATGGAGAATAGTCAGCCGATTTTATTCGCGCCAAAACAAGCTTGACACGGCGGCAGCAACGAGGCGCAGGCTGTCGGCGCCAGTGTCGCACAAGGCGTATTAAAGAAGGTGTGTGCATCGAGGAGCGTGAACTCGTCCGGCCCGCGCAGCTACGTCACGTACTACACACTGAACCAGCAGTTCCGAGCGCAATTGTAAGCTTTTGCTCAAACTGCGAATTAAATACTTTATGGTTGTCTAAAAATTATGTTTTTGGTATCGATGGAAAGGCAATAAAGTGAGCATTAAAATGATCTATGTCCATGGTCAAATATTCCTAGGCGTATAATTTTGAAGCAAGCCTAAATCTAATATACGGGTTTGATTGACATAAAAACTACCCTAAGTGAGGAAGTTTTTTACTATTACTTTCAGGAGGCATTCAAAGACATAGAAATGTAGAGAATAAAATGTAGTAAATACTGACATCAATTTTTTTTATGAAAGTTATAGCTGTCCTACACAATAAGATTGTAGTCAAAACCATAGGTACTCGCTTCTTGCGGCGATTGAATTTACGCTAATCCAATTTGTTATTAGTTCTAATTTCTCTTCGTTATTTATTATTCACATTGTTGTGAACAGGTAAATTTTGTTTAATGTATAAATATGAATTTTTAAAGAGTTTACAAATTTAAGTAGCTCTATAGGGTAAAACCTTTACCATCAATAAGATAGTGATTTTTAAAGTTTATTGGTTTTGTTATGTTTACTAGGCCTACTATTACTAGTGACTACTAAATTTAATTTTCAAAAATTGAAACTATATAAAATTGTGATTGTTTAGTTAGCCTGCCCAAGGATAAATAATAAATAAAAATTAATATAAACTAATTATCAACGAATCATTAAAAAATAGTAGTCTAGGTGATAAATAAAAAGTCATGGTGAATACAACATTGAGTCTTATTTCAGTATTAACCCTAGATTACTTATGTCAAAATTTTGTCACTGGATTACTTAGACCTATGTATCGTAAATTTGACTACTAACAAATATTTATTTTTTTTACTGCACTAAAATAATTTTGTAATTATTTTTTTAAATTGTAATTGTAACCTAGCATATTTTAGGGCTATATATTTTTTTTAAAAGAGTTATAGGCCTACATCAAATAAATAAAATAATTTGTACCACCAATATTTTATTTTTGTTACTCTTTAAAATTATTTAATAACATACAACAGCATTTCAGTTAAGGCATAAATTCTGTCCATTTCGAACATAAAACAATTTTAATACTCTAAAAATATATATATGTTTTAACCGTCTAAGCGTCAGGCACTTTTTTACTGCTTGTACACTTGTCATTATCACTTAGGTAGATGTATCCTATTCAAGTAAAGTGTACACTATTACACATTTTATTGCTCAGGAAAGTATGGAGAACATTGCCATGTAAGAAAAATATTTAAACCAATTTCTCTAACTATTTTTGCGTTTCAAAAGAAGAAGAAAACCAAATTGGTAAACTAAAGTTTCAAAAGTAAGGGTTTTAGAAAAATACTACAAAATTTTTTAGTTATTGATCCAAAATATACAAAAATAGGGGAAACCCCTGCGTGCTCCACACGCCAACCTCGTTAGAACCTTCTAACACATAATCATTTTATGTTTTCTTTATAATAATTGTTTAGGATTCATAATAACCCTAAAGCTAAGATGGTAAATAATGTTAACTGTTCAAATCAAATTTTTCGTATATTTTATAACAGCAGTTATAATAAAGGTTATAAAGAACCAGCAAGGCTCAGGTCTACACTTTAATAAAAACATAACCTAAAAGTTAAAAATACAAATAATTGCTTCAAAGTATGAAATCAGTTGTTAATGGAAATATTGGAGCAAACAGTCGTTTTATCTGTTATTTTATTCAATTGGTCGCTGTGGTAATGAATGTAAATACATGTGTTGGTTCATAATTCTAGGTCTAGCCTAAGATTTTTTCCAACTAAATTTACAAATATTGAAATACAAAATGTTTTTATTAACATTAATTATAGCCTATGTTAATCAGGGATAGTGTAGTTTTTATTTCGAGGTCAACATTTCTTGGGAATCGAAAAAGCTGTCTTTTTTGTTTGAGTTACCGCAGCCAAACACAACACAAAAAGGCATTATAATTAATGGTTATTAATTATAAGAAATGTTATTACAATAGTACACTATTTTGCCTATAATTAATAACATAATTTGACTTTAAAAAAGCTTGAAGGTCGTACCGGTTTCGGCGGTAAATATGGGGAAAGAGACTGGAGCTCCGACTGTAGCACTCTACGTCACGGGTAGGCTGGAGTGGAGGGAGAAGCTGCGCATGCACACACCTTCTTTAATACGCCTTGAGTGTCGCACACTCCCCTCCAACCCCTTGCCATCGCACCAGCAACCACAGAATAAAATAGACTGTCCCATCGCCTGTATACAGTATGAAATAATGAAGTGTGCCTAAACCATCTTGGGAAGGTCTAGAAAGCCAAAACGGCTCGGATATGATGCTAAATTTGTGATGCTCGTGTTTCAAATACACTGTTGTTTTGAACACTTGCAACACACCGATTTCTTTGAAATTTTACACACTGACAGAATATTAGTGTGGGATGATATTGTTATAAAAATTATTAATTGTAAAAAATCTTAAAAGGTTTACATAAATTTCCAAAGCTAAGATTTAATATGAAACTTTAAATTGTGACACGAAAAAGTTGTTCTGTGAGATCTTTGTTTGTTTTTTGGTCAGAGACGAAGTGTAAGCGTAAAAGTTTGAGCCAATAAGTTAAATTTTATGAAACATATTTTTTCAAAAAATTAGCTCAAGTGGTTTAGTTTTTACAGCAGGTTAAAGATACGATTAAGTACGCGCCAGAATCTCGCTATATTCCCACGGCTCACGGCTACCGTCTCGTTATAGCGTACTATCAGACGATTTATTGGCTCGGGTTTTGAATTACTTACATAGCTTTAGTAATACATTTTAACTGCTTTTCCCCGTTAGTAAAAGGTTTGATTTTCATAAATCACTCGAAGATTAAAGGTAAAATAATTTAGAATGTTGTATGATACTAATATTTATTTTAATCTAAACATTGTTTACCATTCAATCAACATTGCTTAGCAAACTATATAAAATGACATTTAAGTGTATTAACTTTACTTTATTATTCTGTATAGAAATCGACAAATAATACTATAGCTCTTTATATTATGACAAAGAATAGAATTTATATGTGCCGGTAAAAAATTTATTGATGGAAAATTTTCAAAGTTATTAGCTAAAGAAACCAAAAATGTTCAGTAACAGAAGAAACCAGTTCAACTTTAGGCTTAGGCATACGTAAAAAGTAGTAAACATTTTTTGAAATTTGTTTTCAAAATATACAAAGGTTTTATTATTTAATTCTTAATAGAAGTGTATACCTTATAACATAAAAAAAAATATTCTTTGATGAAAATATAGTTGGAATGTAATGGTGTATGCTACTTTACAGAAAATTGAAGTTATAATCCTTATTAGAATTACATTTTATAAGAAATCAGATGAGAAATTTAAATTTTAGTTATTAAAAAAATTTACTCATATGTTGGTGTTTGATTTCTTACTACATAGTGTACCATAAATAATTGCGACAAAATACGTGGTTAAAGCAAACTTTATTTGTTTTATTTAAATACTAGCTGTTGTACCCGTGGCTTCGCACACGGTCCAAAGTTTCGCCGCATAGTAATTAATGTTTATTGTTTTAAGGGTTGTTATTACATTTTCACCCCGATGCGGCTTTGCACGGATAGACAAATCAAAGTTAAATGTATATTAGCAACAAAAACATATCAATAAATATAGTACACTATGTGTTTCTTATGGGGATTTTTAGTAACTTAGACCCTCCAAACCACCCTAAAATTTAGAATCTTTTGGAAACCTTTCTTAGGGAGCACCTAGGGCTCTAGAGGAAGCTACATATCAAATTTCATTCCAATCCGTTTGCTGTTTTTTTTCTAGTAACTTTGACCCCCCAAAAACCCCCTAAAATTTATAATTTTTGCAAAACCTTTCTTAGCGAACACCTAGGGTCCTAGAGGAAGCTACATAACAAATTTTATTGCAACCCGTTTGGTAATTTTTGAGAAATCGTGATGAGTGAGTCAGTCAGTCAGTGAGTGGTATTTGGTTTTTTATATATATAGTTTTGAACTGGTTAAGAATGCCTGTAAATACTTGTGCATTTAAAATACATTTTCACCCCTTAGCAGCACACTGAAAAATACAAATATGGTTTACTTTTATATATATCTTGTAAAAAATGAATGTACCAATTTCCAGCTCTCTAGCTTTATGGGAAGTATAATAATTAATTTGTATTGTTTTAGGGGTTGTTATCTCATTTTCACCCCTAAGAAGCACGTGAATAAAAGGAAATATGGTTCACATTGTGTAAATGTATTGTAAGAAATAATTTACCAATTTCCAGTTCTCTAGCTTTATGGGAAGTATAATAATTATTTCGTATTGTTTTAGGGGTTGTTGTTACATTTTCACCCCTTAGCAGCATACTGAAAAA
Organism: Philaenus spumarius; assembly: GCA_018207615.1. Taxonomy (NCBI): domain Eukaryota; kingdom Metazoa; phylum Arthropoda; class Insecta; order Hemiptera; family Aphrophoridae; genus Philaenus; species Philaenus spumarius. The sequence goes on from JAGFPH010001136.1 coordinate 238,522, forward strand.
TACGAATATGGTTTACTTTTTATATATATCTTTTAAGAAATGAATGTACCAATTTCCAGCTCTCTAGCTTTATGGGAAGTATAATAATTAATTTTTATTGTTTTAGGGGTTTTTTATTACAATTTCACCCCTTAGCAGCACAGTGTAAAATGCAAATATAGTTTACATTTTATATGTACCTTGTAAGAAATAAATGTACCAAATTCCATCTTTCCAGTCTTAATGGATGTATAATAATAAATATTTATTGTTTTAGGGGTTGTTTTAACCCTTAAATCAAAATGATTTATAGCCTATGTCTCATTCCAGGTCATGATCTATATGTGTGCCAAATTTCATTCAAATCCATCCAGTACTTTTTGCGTGATTGTCAGTCAAACAAACAAACAAACATACAAACTTTCACATTTATAATATTAGTAGGATTCAGATAACTCATCAATAATGTAAAATACTCTTCAACAGAATAAAAACCTTTTTTAAAGAGATATTTATAACTTGTTTTTAAAATTATATTTTATTAATTAATTACAAAAAAACAATTTATTAAAGTTTTATTCCCATGTATGATGGTGTATTTTCAAAATTATTAATATAATATGTTGACAGTACTTTTACCAATATTCTGATAATTTTCATTTGCATTTTGAAAATAATGTTGTGATTAATGTTTTATGGGTAGTTATACATTAATTTATTAGCCGGAAAAATTCATATTATATTATATATACTTAAAATATTAAAGCTACAAACAAATAGAAACTCGTTGCCTTGGACAAGGAAGAGAGAAATTGTGTATTTCCCTAGTAGCAGCTGGGCCAACGCGTTCATTCTCTCTCTGAGTGAAATTCTCTGTCTCTCTCTAGCACAGGCACGGCGGCGACAGTGGCGCTTCCGCTACCTAGTGAACGCCGTGGCAACCTCGTCAAATTCAAATAAAACTGGGCTGAATTTTTTAACATTGGGATTGCGATTCTTATAGTTTCTGTATTCATTGGTGTAGGTTAAGTGTGTTTACCTGCGGAAGGATGTGTTATTGAGGGCAGAGGAGTGGGGGTTAGAGAGCGCGAGTTGACTTACATCCTCTTACTCTGTGCCGCTTCTATTATATTCAACTAGCTGTTGTACCGGTGGCTTCGCACACGGTCCAAAGTTTCGCCGCATAGTAATTAATGTTTATTGTTTTATGGGTTGTTATTACATTTTCACCCCGATCCGGCTTTGCACGGATAGACAAATCAAAATTAAATGTATATTAGCAACAAAAACAAATCAATAAATATAGTAGGCCTACACTATGTGTTTCTTATGGGGATTTTTAGTAATTTTGACACTCCAAACCACCCTAAAATTTAGAATTTTTTGGAAACCTTTCTTAGGGAGCACCTAGGGCTCTAGAGGAAGCTACATACCAAATTTAATTCCAATCCGTTTGGTATTTTTTTCTAGTAACTTTGACCCCTCCAAAAACCCCCTAAAATTTCCAATTTTTGGAAAACCTTTCTTAGCGAACACCTAGGGACCTAGAAGAAGCTACATACCAAATTTTATTGCAACCCATTCGGTAGTTTTTGAGAAATCGTGATGAGTGAGTGAGTCAGTCAGTGAGTGGTATTTGGTTTTATATATGTATATATATATATATATATATAGATTTGAACTGGTTAAGAATGCTTGTAAATACTTGTGCATTTAAAATACATACCGGTAGCTCAGGTGATGGAGGATGTTCAATATCTCAGTAGATGTTTACCTCATCCTTAATACATTCACTGCTAAGCACATTTGGTATTTCCTATGCTATGAGCTGACCTTTTATTTTTTATACTTATAGTCTAAATTAGTAGAAATCATTTATTTTTTATTTTTGAACCTGTCTACATAATAATAAACACTAATATTTTAAAGCGGACGCACATGTTTGTCCATAGCACATAGGCTTAAATTTGCTAGAAAACTATATAAGACTGAAACAGTTTCATGCGACAGTTATGAGTGATGGATTTTAAGGTTATCCATGATTAAACCATATTCTATGTTAAAAAACCCTTAATATGTGTGCAAAGTTTCAAATCAATCAGACGTTTTGAAAAGGGTGAAAATCACCTCGTGTTCTGGGGACCATGATCAGTGCCCACTTACTACACCCAACAAAATAAATATTGCAATGTCATCGGTCCTTGATAAGTGTTCAAAGTTTCAAATCAATCCGAATTTTTGAAGGGGGTTAAAATCACGTCGTGTTCAGAGGACCATGATCAGTGCTCACTTACTACATCCAACAAAATTAATATTGCATTGCCGCAGAACCTTGATAAGTTTTTAAAGTTTCAAATCCATCAGACGTTTTGAAGTGG